>CALNXI010000930.1:115355-149910 GCA_942486025.1 Porites evermanni | reverse complement strand
AAAAAAAGGCTTTAAGTTGTTGTAACGTTTATAATCTGTAGTCTATGAAGTGTATCGCATATTGTTCAGTAAATGAATCCCTAAGCATTTGTGAGCAATTCATCGACAAGAAAAAAGCATGGTAACTTATGGTAACTTTTTTATCAGATACTGTTATGCATAAGTATAACTGGGCCCGATAGAAAGAAAACAAAATAAACTTGCGTTGAACACAGAAGTCGGCCAGCTTTTTTTTTTAGGTCTTTTCTTGAGACATTATTTTGTTGACTCTAACATCCGTAACCTGTAAATTGGCAACCGTGGAGTATCGTGCATAAAAAAGAGTTTTTCCCTTTATATTGTGTTCATGTCAGCCGTTTTCACTCAGCTGTTACCTCGAACCCCAAATAATTTTTCCCTGCCGCGACACTGGACCCGCGACCGCGACTTTGGACCTGCGACCGCGACATTGGACCCACGACCGCGACATTGGACCCGCGACCGCGACTTTGGACCCGCGACCGCGACTTTGGACCCGCGACCCGCGACCCGCGACCCGCGACCCGCGACCCGCGACCCGCGACCCGCGACTATTAGTCAAACTCTATTTTATTGCCTTACAATATTTCAATAATCTTGAAACTAAAAGGTCATATAAAAGGACGGTTAATCTCAAGAATCGTTATGAATAACTATATCGAACCACCTTAAGGTGAGGGAACTGTTTGTCAAGAACATTAGGGAAATAACACCTTCTCTAAATGTCCAGTCGGACTCAAATCGAGCAAAACTTTTCAGTACGCGACTTTGCATGTCTGTTTTATATATTTTGTTTCTGTACTTATTCTGTAATAGTTCCTTATTTTCATTTTTTCTTATTCCAGATCCTATTTAAACAGAAAGGAAAACAGTGCTGAAATAATTGTTTAAAGGATATTTATTAAAGCGACAATGGACATCTGGATTGCAGTGTGGCTTACTCAGTTTATCATGATGTTTATAATCAACGCCTTCACTCTCGTCGTCTTTGCAAGGAGCCGCCATCTACGCAGGCGCAACACGTACTTGATAATGAACCTAACTGTGGCTGATTTACTGATAGCAGCCCTTTCAGGGCCTGAAACCATTCTGCTTCTTAAAGAAAACAAAAGAAGGCTTCGGGGTTTTACATGTGTATTTAATAATCTCTGACATGTGTTGGATAGCTTCATTGGGTAACCTAGTTTTAATTTCTTTAGAGCGATTGCACGCAACACTATACCCATTTAGGCATTATTGTTTAGTTGGAAAACGCATTTACTATAAAATTATCATTTTTAGTTGGCTGGGAGCTTTGACTCTAGCATGTGTTCTACACATCATTCGCATGAAAGATCCGGCCCTCACAGATCGGTACCCCTGGATAATTTATATTTTTCTTACCCTTGCAGTGCTAACAACATCTTACGTTATAATAATTTCAAAATTTATTAGAAGACCTCATGTCCAGCAGTTAGGGTCAGTTATGTCAGCAGAAAGAAAACTTTCAGTAACTTTATTCATAGTTACTGTGCTGCCTCTATACTTACTCTTCTTCCCTATGTAATAATTATTTGTATCGCGATAAGTTCAGACCGCAGTTACTTATGGATTGAGTTCACACCTGTGAAGATAGCATTAACATTTTATCACCTTAATTCTATATTGAATCCAGTGATCTACGCAATTAGATTGCCAGAATTCAGGAGAGCTTTGAAGGAGCTTTTCTGCAAAAACACTTCGTATCCAGTAAGGCGGGACCAACCTATTGAACTGCAAGCAATGTAGACATGGACTGAATAGGCAGTTTTGTGGATTAATCAATTATATGTAAATATTAAATGCATCCATCGAATATCGACTATTAAGATCCCTCAAATGTAGACAATAGCTTTGTTTAAAAATGAAGATTGTATTCCACCAAAGGAAATTTGCATTAAACATTAATAAATCGACAGGGTATTTTTGGTCAACATTCATCACTCACTTGTCAACAGTCAGCGATCGGACCCAACAGATCATGATACAAACAAAGTCTAAAGGCACCCTCGCCTTTTTTCTCCCCCAAGCTACGCTTGGCTTGCTTCTTCGCTCGCCGATTTCCTTTTTCTCTCCGTTTAAAAGGGGAGCCTGTTCGCTGGCTACAACCTACCTAGGGAATAAATTAAAGGCTTTGTCAACTAAAGTGAATCAGAAGGGGTACTTACGACTAACTTTTTAAAAACCCTGACGACATCTGAACAAGGTAAAACAACTACTCCAGAAAGTTTAACCCCTTCTGGTATTGAGGGTAGTGTTTTTAAATTCCCGGTTCCCAGCTTGCTTCAGCATTTCAGGAAAAGCTTAGAAAAGGGTGTATGTACTTAACCTTGCGAGTGTGAATAGCAAAAAATTAAGTTCGAAAGCCACAGTGTCAAGAACTTACCTCATTTTGATACTGTCATTGATTTGAAGCAATATATTTGATGTTGTTATTTGAAAACAAAAAAAGTGATAATATAAGGAAAAAAGGAAACTCCTTTCTAGAGAGTGAGCTCAGTTGCTTCAGCCAAAAGAAAACTTATTAATTAACTCTATTCAAAGAGCTGCTTCTTCACTTACTCTTTTTCCTTAGCCTAGTTTGTATATGTCGGAATATACCTGACAATCAGGGATTTTACTGTTTCCCGACTGTCCCAGACTTTGCCGACTAATGAAAACTAGAAATTGTAGATATTCCCGATCGTCTGGGATGGACGGGGAAAAAATCTGGAGAATCGACAGCGTTCCCATTTTCCCGACGCGTCCCAGATTTCTGCGATAGTCGGCGATCATTCCCGACAAACGAAATTCACATTTTTCCATCAGGGACGTCGGCGATGGATTTCGCACATTACCAATCTCCTATTTGCTGGGCTCCAGTCCCCCTACCGTAAATAAACACAAATAAACATGGCGTTTCTCGAAAATTTGAGTCATTTCTATCTCGAATCTCTTGCCCAAGAAGGAAGAAGAATGATATGGCCGGTTTTTAGTTGGCTTCTGCTTTTTCAGAATGGAAAACCTTGCAATGACGATTGTAAGAACACATATGTATTGAGAACGACGCAGCACGGCCCGTGTGCATCAATGTTGCTGTAAATGCTGTTACATTTGTGTTCAAGACTCAATTTTTGGCACACTTTCCATTTCCCGCCAAGTTCATAATAGGGAGAATCTGGGACAGACTTCTGGCGATTATCCGGTATATAGGCTAAATCTGGGATGGTCGAGAAAAAGTAATTAAGATAAAAATGATAACCCTAGAAATCTTAACTGAGTGTAAATTGCTGCTACTAGAGAGGTTTACAATTTCTCAATTTTTTCAACTAAGGTTTGTTTACGGGATATTTTTTTATATAAAAGTAGATCATCACAGTTATAGACGCAACTTTTGCAGTTGCGAAAAGAAAGCCTGAAAAAATTTCAAGCTTGTATGGGATTCAAAAGTTGCGTCTGTAACTGCGATGATATCTGCGATAATCAACTTTCATATAATTCTTCACCCTACAGTTCATATATATGACTTTCATATATAAAATAACTAAGATAGTACACGCGCTCTGATCTGGCTGAGAGGAGTGTTTGCATGAGAGTATGTAAACATAGTTGTGACGTAAGATGTTTTGCTTTTCGCGCGCTAATAACGCAAGCACGAATTTGAAAAAGTTTTAGCGATTAAAACTCGACAAGTTCACTTTATTTACCCATTCCTTCGTCGGCTGAAACTTAAAAAATCTTTACAAACAAGCTGTGTCAACTTTTTTTCGCTTAAGCTGACATTTTAAGCGAGAAAAATCCGTATCTTGGAAAGCATCTTTTTGCAAAACAAAAACTGATTACGCGTGCAAGACTTCGTGAACAGGACTTTGCGACTGGTAAGAATTTCTCTTTTAATCATTGCCATAACAAAGAGTTGTGTGTTTTTTCTCAGGAAAGTTATTTTATAAAAGCAATAGAAAACTTTTTCCGGTGTTTGCATAGCCTAATATATACATTCGAGGGGTAGGGAGAATTCTCGACAGTTATGCAAACCCTAGACTTCGTCTCGGGTTTGCATAACGGTCTCGAATTCTCCCAACCCCTCTCGTGTTTATATCAGGCTATGCAAACACAGAAAACGTTTTCTATTGCTTAAATAACTTCGGGATATTTTTTCTTGACCATTTAGCGCCTCCCTCTAAAGGAAAACTAATGCCTAAGACTCCTTATGTTAAAGTACTCAAAACAGCCATTATTTTGAATTATTTTGAGTGTTATTTAATTTACGCAAAAGTGTGCAAGGTTTATTATATCTGTTGTTTTGGTTGAGAGATTTCGAAAACGCACGTGCCGGCCGTGAAGTGACTTTAATAGTAAGATTTATCTTTTGTTAAAATCTGTCTTTTGTTCATACTAATTGGACGCGCTGGTAAAACAAAGGATACGCTCCGTTGGCCTTAATTGACTTTTCCTTGACCAAACAAAACCTTTCCAGGAAAACAAAGTCTCACCTGGAACATACTGTTTTTATTACTCTCCTACGTTTTCAAGATCTTAGTATTTGAGTTGGCTTGCGTTTTAGTGACAGAAACCTTGTCCATCGGGATCTCCTGATCAAATCATTCAGTTATACTTCATTAAGTGTAGTTGCTTAACGATTGTTTGAGACCGGTTGTCAAGTGAACTCTTTTGTTGGATAATCCGTGTAATTATATTTGTACGCTAATTAGTTTCATTGCAAAACTCGTAAACAACTTTGAGTTAATATATTGAAAAGGCGGGACAAATTAGTATTGTTAATTATTCCTACAAGAAGACTTTAAACGACAACTTGTGTAATGTACAAAAGTTGATCAGTTGTACTTTTTGGAGTAACGATAGTGTGAACCAGCGATTTATATATACAAATACATTCTTTGTAATCCTTATATCTCTCTGACTATTTTGTTTTGACTGGACATTAACTGGACTTAAGTGAATTTTATAGTTAAAGCTGATTTTCAGACTGCGTCATAACCTCGAAGGAAAATATGATAATATTCCTTACAGCCAATCGGGTTTTTACTGATGTAAGACTAAATTTCGAATGATTAGAATTGGCACCTGTCATGTCCAATCAGGATAAAAGGAGTTACAACAGGCTTTTGTCAGAGAGATGGTACAAGCTAGTGTGAGATTAAGTTGACTTGTAACAACACTGAAGCTTTAGAAGAAATACAAAGTTTGCTGAACCATCAGAGTACGAGTGTCTTTTCTGTGAAGCCGACCCGGAGCTAGTCCCCTTCAACTGGGTTCGGACCTTTCACACTTATTTCATTATTTCTTTTTGGCTTAAAGTTCATGTGATTAATTTAAATTTTATTGCTTTTATCATAAGTATAGAAACGGTGGCTTCGCTTTTAACTCTGGCTAAATCTATAGATTACTGAGTGTTACATTTTGAAAAGATAGGACAGACTCTAGGGTGGGTGCATTTCCAAGTAAATGGCAAATCAGCAAGCTGTGCAAGAGCTTAAAAGACCTTCAAACTAGGAAAACTACTATTCGATATATTCACCATTTAAAGTTTCTTGTTTCAAAACGAAGAAGAAGTTAAGGGAAACACTTTGGCTGGTTCATTTGCATTCCGCTCCGGAATACATTTGAACTTTTGATGAAGCACACTTGATCAAGCTAACCAAGGTATAGACGGGATAATCATAACTTTTTTTTACAGAAAGGGGAACAAAACCGAACATGAACCCTAACCGTATCAGTAGCCTCATTTCCAGTTGTCTGTTTTGTCCCCTTGTTTACTTTCCCGTTCCTCTTGCTTCTTTCCCGTACTCCCTGTACCCCGTTTTAGTAAATCTTTTTCCATTCACGTGATCAGCATCTGTGCAAATTTGGAACATTAAAAAAGGCATTTACACATTAAAAAATTTAACTCCCACAGGAATTGATGGGGACACGTACATGGCGGCCTTTTTGTTGTTTAATTTCGTCGACGTCATGTACATGTTCGCTTTATAAAGAGCAACTCCTCCGAAAATACAGCTGAAAACCGTTTATTTTTTTCTCCAGTTTGGCCTACCTTCGTATCCGGTAATAACCGGAGATCAGGCCCAATTTTAGCAGTTCTCATACATTCTCTCTTACGTGGTCGCGCTAAAATTGGACCTGATATAGTCTCACAAGTTTGTGGTTTCTATGGTTAGACTTTGGCCGCAATGCTGATTGGCTGTTAGAACAATATAATGCCACAGGACCTGATTGGCTGTTGGAATCACCGGAAGTTAAAAGCGCTTATTCCTCGCGTGGCTGTAGCACTCAAAATCTTCGCCGTAAGCGGAGAGAATTATTTTGCTGTCTTTTTATTGCTTTGAGTTTGCATACTAATGCAAATGACTGACAAAACAAGTCAAACAACTGCCATCCGGCACAAGGCCTGTAGCTAATAAAAACGGAAAATCAGTTTATTACCACATTTAATACTATTCTAATCGATCCGTAGGCGCAATTACCACCAACTTTCAATGACCTCATCTAAACGCCATCTAATGTTTATCAACCGATTCAACCGAATGAGTCCGCTTTATACCGGCGAGCATTGCAAGACTGTTTAAAGTGTGATCATTTGCACCTTTCTGATCTGAAGTGGAGAAAAAGGTAGAGGAATAGAAGAATGACTATTGGTAAGTTTAATTTACTAGCTTTCTCTCTTTTATCTCCTTCAAATGAAAATGCAGCTGTTATTTTTACTTCGCAAGAGAATTTTCTTTAAAAAAAAGGAGGCTGGCTATGGGCACACATTTCAATTTCGCCTACTAATGTTTTCGTTCAGGGTTTCGGTTTATAAAGAGCAACTCGTCAGAAAATATACAACAGCAGGGCCAAAACGCGTCAAAACTGACGGTTTCTTATACAGAACTTTGTAAGTTTTGTTTGTTGACTTGTTTAAGACTTATTGCCTTCAGGCAGCTGGCCATTTAAATGTTTTAAAACTGGTAAAACTGGTAAGCTTCATTAATATTGTTGATTAATTCATTGATATATTTATTTACGCGCAAACTGTTTTTTACTAAGCAATATATTCTTTTTTTTTTTGTCAAAATTTAAAAAGTAACTGGAGAATAAATTCAAACCACTCCATTTCTTTCCTTTATTGTTATACATATAGCTATAAACCATGTCCTCCAATAACCCCCTCTACTTATGCAAATGAATAATAAACGAGTCAAACAAGTACTATCCGACCAAAGGCCCGTAACTTCTAACAAAAGAAAATACGGAGGCTTTTTACCACATTAAATACCATTCTAATCGATCTGTAGGCATTTCCTATTGACTTTTCCCAGTTGAGACTTATTGCCTTCAGACAGGCCATTTAAATGCTACAAAACATAGTAAGCCATATTATTTATTTATTTATGGGCAAACAGTTTTTATTTTGCCTTATTCTTTTTAGCATAGATCAAAATAAGTAAGAACAAAAGAAAATTGAAAGTAAATGAGGATAAATTCAAACCACACTATCTCAAAAATAAAACCATGCTCTCCAATTAACCCCTCAGTGTCTCATTTACCTTCCACTTTCTTTGAGTTTGCATATTCATGCAAATGACTGACAAAACAAGTCAAACAACTGCCATCCGGCACAAGGCCTGTAACTAATAAAAACGGAAAATCGGTTTATTACCACATTTAATACTATTCTAATAGATGTGTAGGTGCAATTGCAACCAACTTTTAATGGCCTCATCTAAACGCCATCTAATGTTTATTAACCGATTCAACCGAATGCGTCCGCTTTATGCCGGCAGAGTATTGCAAGACTGTTTGAAATGTGATCATACGCACCTTTCTGATCTGAAGTGGAGAAGAAGGTAGAAGAATGACCATTGGTAAGTTTTTAATTTAATTTACTCGCTTTCTCTCTTTTATCTCGTTCAAATGAAAATGCAGCTGTTATTTTTTTCGTCGCAAGAGAATTTTCTTAAAAGAAGGAGGCTGGCTATGGGCGCACATTTCAATTTCGCCTAAATATTTTCGTTCAGGGTTTCGGGGAAAAAATGCTTTAGGTAACTAAAACAAGGTAAAGGGAGAATCAAATCATGTGCATGCGTTGGTTCGTGTCTTGATAAGGGAATCGGTTTAACAGTTATTGTGCTCGGCGATGTCGGTAGAGAAAGTGAGGCTAATCTACAGTACTATTAAAATATCATATCATATGTACCGACATGAAAAGAATTATACTCCGGGATCGATGGTACGAACAACTGTTGCATGTTCACACTGCCACTAAAAGGCTGGTACAGAAGCCTGTCCGCAACGCAACTATCCATTTTTGAAATCGGCGTGTACTGCCTCAACTTTAATGAAACATCGCACTTAAGATTTGTAGTAAATTTGAAATTTATAAAACAGTTTCGCACATTGTATAAAAAATGGCGTCATATTGTAACAATTCCCTTTCACTTTGAAATAAACGTTTTGAGAGTGTTTAAACTTGCTTGGATAACAATATATTATGCTACCCTTAAAATTAAAGGTGATCTCGTCATCTAGCGTGTAACTAACGAATAATGCTTATATCTCCGCTCATTTCTCATGGACTCACTTAAATTATAATTTGTTAGTTTTGTGACTTAAAAAATTCGGTTACGCCTCGTTTTTTAAAAAGCGGTTTGCATAGAGTGTATGCTATTACTAAAAACGTCTAGGGTGCATGATTAGACACGTGATTTGAAACCCAGCAAAACTCCCTTCTTCTGACTCAATATATTATATATTAGGTGTGTCAGGATGCATTAATATACCTCAAGTAATCTTATCAGGAAAAGGTGGGACTTTACTTCCCTAAAAAACGTTTTTGAACTGTCGCCATAGGGTTTTTTCCGACATAAAAGTAACACCAAGAAAGCTCCTATTGGTTGTTTCCGCCTTTGCCGTACGTTGATATATTCTTGATGCATCGATTGCTGGTTGAAAGTGCAATATCCTTGGCTGTTCTAGCATTTACCTAGTTCACCAATGGCTTTTACATAGATAAAACGTTCTTTTGATTGGGAGGGTATATTGGAGATTGATCGCCAAGGGTTTGAAAGACATGATAAATATTACCAGGCAAGTCAAGATTAAAGTATCATCAAGGCCAATTTAAACAACCATTATAAATACAGAAAAAAGTACCTCTAAATGCCGGAATTGAAAAAAAAAAAAAGAAAAAAAGGAGAAATCAGTAGTCTCTTAATAATCATAGAAAAAGTATTTTCTACACCCAAATGTCGCACTGAGAGAACATTTTTTAAAGGTTCTCACAAATTTGATTTTATGAAAAAACTGTCCGTAATTAGCAAATTTGGTGCAAAAAACAATCCAACTTGTTATTGCACTTATCCAGGCTCTGCGCAGTTATTCAAAGTCAATACCTCCTCCGTTTGAGAATAAACTCCGTTGCTATAAAGAAAGATTTGGAAAAATTGCCGGGGGTGAGCACAGTTGTGTTAAATAAAGATGAAAAGTTGTTATGATAAGGGTTTCATTGACATCGTCATCGGAATGACGCCGCCCGTTACCTATTTTACGTGCGGCAGTATTTCTTGGCATTGGGAACTGTTTTTCCAAAATCGTTCAAGGTAGCTTTTTCCTCCAATAGCAGCCTCGATGTTCGTGAGATTTAAGTGAAATCTTTAAGAGCATTATCGAGATATTTTGGGATGAAGTTTTTATGATTAGAAATACAGTAAAAATGGATAATCTTGTAGTTTGGCCGTTATCTGCAGAAAACAAAGAGCTTTTGACATGCAATTTGAGCTCATAGTAGTTACAATGTCTTTAAAAATGTGTGTGGAAGATCGTAGAGATAGGTCCAGTCGATTGCTAGAAAGAAGGATTCAACTATTATGTATCGAAGCGCTCTTGCTAGCGGTTGTTAACATTTTGGCGTACTTTGACAAATTGGCAAATAATTTTTAAGCCGCTAGATGTTTTTTTTTTTAAAAATTGAGATTCTTGCTGATGAAACGTCGTTTTAGGAGAAGTTTGAGTCTCAATATTGTTGATATATTGTAGCGCAGTAAAATAAGGGCTACGATTCGCTAATTTTTTTATGGGAAGTTTCCTGTTTACAAGTGAAAGCCTCTTATTATTCAAGGGTATTGTCTCCAAGTTTAATGTTTACGTGAACAGCAGTAACTAACAATGCATTTGAAATATGCAAAAATACTAGCTATTGTTGTGCACGAAAATGTGAAACTTGGAGACAATACCCTGAATAATGAGGGGCTCTCAGTTGTAAAAACAAAATTTCTTACAGAATATATTAGCGAATTGTAGCCCTTATTTTTCTGCCTTACAATATTTCAATAATCTTGAAACTAAAAGGTCATATAAAAGGACGGTTAATCTCAAGAATCGTTATGAATAATTATATCGAGCCACCTTAATTACAGGGAACTGTTTGTCAAGAACATTAGGGAAATAACACTTTTTCTAAATGTCCAATCGGACTCAGTGCGCGACTTTGCATGTTTCATTTTTGCTAATCATTAGCCAAGCTTTTTTTTTTCAATATATCAGCAATAATTTTGAACTTGAAAATGTCGTCGAGATGACACCGAAACGTCGTTCGATCTTACCCGCGTTATTTTTTACTTGTTTCTGTATAACTAGACCTTTGCTTATATATTTTATTTCTCTACTTATTCAGTAATAATTCCTTATTATTATTATTTTTTCTTATTCCAGATCCAATTCAAATAGAAAGGAAAACAGTTCTGAAATAATTGTTTAAAGGATATCTATTAAAGCAACAATGGACATCTGGTTTGCAGTCTGGCTTACTCAGTTTATCATGATGTTTATAATCAACGCCTTCACTCTCGTCGTCTTCGCAAGGAGCCGCCATCTACGCAGGCGCAACACGTACTTGATAATGAACCTAACTGTGGCTGATTTACTGATAGCAGCCCTTTCAGGGCCTGAAACCATTCTGCTTCTTAAAGAAAACAAGAGACCGACAAAAGGCTTCGGGGTTTTACATGTGTTTTTAATAATCTCTGACATGTGTTGGATAGCTTCACTGGGTAACCTAGTTTTAATTTCTTTAGAGCGATTGCACGCAACACTATACCCATTTAGGCATTGCTTAGTTGGGAAAAGCATTTACTATAAGAGTATCATTTTTAGTTGGTTCGGAGCTTTGACTCTAGCATGTGGCCTACAAATCAGTCGCATGAGTGATGTACCCCTTGCAGATCGATACCCCTGGATAATTTATATTTTTCTTACCCTTGCAGTACTAACAACATCTTACGTTGTAATAATTTCGAAATTTATTAGAAGACCTCATGTCCAGCAGTTAGGGTCAGTTATGTCAGCAGAAAGAAAACTTTCAGTAACTTTATTCATAGTTAGTGCTGCCTCTATACTTACTCTTCTTCCCTATTCAATAATTCTTTGTATCGCGATAAATTTAGACCGTTACTTCTGGATTGAGTTCACACCTGTGAAGATAGCATTAACATTTTATCACCTTAATTCTATATTGAATCCAGTGATCTACGCAGTTAGATTGACAGAGTTCAGGAGAGCTTTGAAGGAGCTTTTCTGCCAAATTAATTCGTATCCAGTAAGGCAGGTCCAACCTATTGAACTGCAAGCAATGTAGATATGGACTGTATATGCAGTTTCGTGGACTTTTATCAATTATGTGTTAACATTAAATGCATCCATCGACAATTAAGATCCCTCCAATGTAGACAATAGCTTTGTTTAAAAATAAAGATTGTGTTCCACCAGAGAAAATTTGCATAAATAATTGATAAACCGCAGGTATTCATCGCTCACTTGTCAACAGTCAGTGATCTGACCAATCAGATCATGATACAAAGAAATTCTAAAGGCCCCCCCGCCTTTTGTTCTCCTCCAGGCTACGCTCGGCTTGCTTCGCTCGCCGATTTTGTTTTTCGCCCCGCTCCACTTCCGCGCCTCTTCGCTGGCTATATAACCTACACAGAGAATGAAATAAAAGACTTTGTTAACTCCAGTGAATCAGTAGGGGTGATTACGACCAACCTTTAATACTGAAAATTAAAAAAACCCCTGACGACATCAGGTCGAGGTAAAACAGCTGTTTCGTGAAAGGTTGTCGGGAAAACGCGTTTAAGTGCACGCGTCAACCTCGTATGGTATTGTGGGTAGTGTTTTTAAGTTCATGCTTCCCAGCTTGTTTCAGTATTTTAGGGAAAGCTTAGAAAATGGCGTATGTAAGTACTTTGCCAGTCAGTGGAAAACAACAAATTAGGTTCGAAAGCCTCTGTGGCAAGAAGTTATCTCATTTTGAAACTGTAATTAATTTGAAGCAATATACATCTCATGTTGTTATGTAGATTTCAAAAGTGATAAGGAATCTTTTTCCCAGAGAGCGAGTTCACCTGCTTCAGCCTAAAGAAAACTTTCAGTAACTTTATTCAAAGTGCTGCTTCTATTACCCTTACCCTTCAGTGGCAGATCCAGACCTTCAGATTAGGGAAAGTGCAGGGGGTGAGGGACAAGGCGGCGGTCATCCAGACCCTGAGGTAAGGGGGATAGGTGGCCCTCCAGGCCTAAGTTGTTTGGTCTTAAAATAAAGAGGGGGCAGTGGGCCCCTCCCCTGGATTCACCACTGTTCTTTTTCCTTACTTCTGTGAGTTCACTTCACTCCGTTGGTATCATATCTCATCACAAGCGCAACAATAGACCTTTCCAAAGATTTTTTTTTTTTTTTTTGCATCTTATGGCATGGACAAGTTAGGAAAAATCCGTCAACACCGCTAAAAAAAAATGCCTTTAAATTAGTAACATTGCTCAGATTGAAAGTGATTTGTTAAAAACTAACGAAGATAGAGCTCCTCAAAGTCGCTTGATTTTGCTGACGTTTGTATGGTGGGCCCCACCATACAAACTTCTGAATTTGCGCAACTTTGCGGAGCTATACCTTCGCTCGCTTAGGACGTATCACTTTCAAACTTGGCAATTTTACATATGTTAATATTCAATACCATTTTAATAGATTGGTAGAGTAAAACATGTCAATCTTTTAACTGCGCTCATCTAAACGAGCTGATTGATGTTCATAATACATACATTTAGCCACGGCTAAAAGCGAAGCTCTCGATAATATTTATAGTTTGTTCAAACAAAACATAAAATCGTGTAATGCTAAGCGGCGAAGGCAACGCTGGAGAACGGTGAAAAACAGCAATAGGTCTAATTCAGCAAAAAAAAGCAACTTTGCACGTGTAGCACACTTTTTTTGTTCATTTCTTTGCCGTTGTTTTGCACGACTACAACGTGAAACTTCCAGAAACTTCTTAGTCGCACGTTTCATGGAAGAAATGTAGTACGTGTTCTCGTTCACATTTTTTTACTGCCGCTCATTTTCACCTTGCATTGGTGGCCGCTAGCTTTTCTTATTTTGTCACCGCTGCCACAAAATTTTCATATTGTTCTTCCAACAGAAAAATCTCTCCTTTGTTTTTTCTCTCTCGCTCTAGATCTCTGTCGCCCTTTTTCTCGTTGAGCTTCGCTGGCCTGTCGCCTACTTTCTCTTTTTCTCTGTCTTTATCCTGCTCTATATTCCAAATTTGTGGACTTTGCAATGAATCTATGCTGAATACTTTAGATAACACGGATATAGAAACAATTTCCGCTTTCCATTTTCGTCTTTCTTGACTCTGTCTCTGCTTTACAAGTCGCCCGTGGCTATGCGATTTCCCGCCAAAATAACCTATATAGTTTTTCGTGGTTCGAGTTGGTGAGAAGGTTTCATGACTCATGCTTGCAGTGAAAAGTATTACAGACTGTTTCTAGTGACTTACATCATTCACACCTTTACAAAGAGAAGTAAAATGTGAGTAATTAAAAAGTTTAACATTTTCAGTATCTTTCTTTCTTTCTTTCTTTTTATTTATTTATTTATTTATTTATTTTCTTTTATATCAAACGAAATAACAAAAGGCAGCTGTAAATTAAACCTCCCAATAGGAAGTGTTCAAAGAATTTTCAAGGAGAAACGGAAATAAATTTATATGCGTTTGAACTCTAGACAACAGAAATTTTCCCTTTGTCATAGTTAGAAATCTTTAACAATAATCCCCTCAAGAGTTAAGCGTCAAAACCTTCCAGAAAGTTTAAGTCTGCATAATACGGAAAATGATTCCACAAATAATTGAACATCTGCTACTTAGCACGAGCAATATAACTACAGAAAAAGGAAACTACGAACGCTTATTACCATATTTAATACCATTGGTCTAAACAATCGGCAGTGGCAGTAATGTCACAAACTTCGAAGACTTCAACCTGAAACTCAGGAGCTAATATGCTAATTAAGGCAATTTTTATCGACGAGGTGTTCCAAAGTTTTTCCGCTTTAAGTACACGGCCGGTCCGTTTGAAATTGTCTTGATAAAGAGGTATTACAACAGACTGTTTCTAGTGATTATCCCACCTTTACAGAGAATAGTGTGCAAGTTCAAGAACATTTTTTCTCTTTTTCCAGGCTTTTTTCCATAAAATACAGCTGTAAATTTATCTTCGCAAAAGGTAGTTTTCTCACGGAGAGAATAACTAAGAGCCCCCTCAGTATACACAAATTCTTTGGGGTATGGTCTAGTCGTTTAAGAGGGTGTCAATGGGGTATAGCTACAGTCAGTAAACATCTAAAAAAATGCTTCTTAGTCAGTAAACAGCTCATAACTCGCTACTCAGTCAGTAAGCAGCAAAAAAAAAAAAAACGTTTAGTCAATTAATTTGCACAACATAGTCCCGCAGACGTTTATGGCCGTTTCTAGCGTTATTTTCTACAAATCCCTTATCCTAAACACTCCCAAAATTGAGTTTTATCCAACTTTCCAGTTTGCAATTTTCTTGAACACCATATCGAAGCAGGCTGAATATCAGTTTTTTACAAGAGGTCTTACAAATCCAGCCTAACCACTGCTTTTATCTGTCTGCCATTTGGCGTTTTCAAGGTTGAAGGCACCACAACATCACTCTCCATCTCTTCATTCTCAGATAGTTGAAGCGAAGATAAATTGGAATCAAAGTCAGAGTCATATTCTTCGACGACTTCCTGTTCCTCTTTTTCAATGACTTCTTCTTCCTACATTGGTAGGTTTATAGCCCACGCGGGTGGGGATGCTCGTCGGAAATGAATGAATGTGAATGTATGAATGTGTTTATTAATTTTCAACTAAATGGGTTTTAAAAACTTATTACAATCAATACTAAATACATTAAAATTAAAAATCTAAAATTCTAATAGATGTTAAAATATATCACATTACTGATTAAAAACTACTGAGAAATTCCTTTAAATGTCTCTTGAAGATTGGCAAATTATCACATCCTCTTATTTCGCATGGAAGAGAATTCCAGAAACTCGTTACACGGTATAAAAATGTGCGTTGCCCAGAAGCTAACTTATAAGCTGGGATATTCAAGTTATTCTTATATCTAGTATTACGGTCATGAACGCAATCACGTGTCTTAAATCTATGACAAAGGTAGCTAGGGGCTAACCCCTTAACACATTTAAATGCTAAAACTCCAAGTGTATATTTAAGAAAACTGGTCACGGGGAGCCACCTTAGCTATGTTGAATTAAACCCCTAAAGGAGACCGATCTGGGCGTGGCCCAAGCTTTTTTTGATCCCTAAAAGAGAGTATGTTGAAACACAGACAAATGAAAAAACTTGGATGATATGAATGGAGTAAATAAAACGAATTAAAATATACATATCAAATATATCTTTTTATCTTTTTTCGCATGCTACCCTAAACGAGACCATCACGGCTAAATATGATGGCGTTTTGCCCAGAACACCCTAAATGAGACAAAAATCCGAAATTTACACCCCTAAGCGAGACGACGAGCATCCCCAGCACTTTCATATGCAGAGTCCCCCACCCCCCCCCCCCTCGTTGTTTATTTTAGGTGATAAAAATTATTGCAAATTTTACAGCAAGCAATATCTACTGCCCGTAGTGAGCCCGCACGCTTAGAAACTCGCGAGGTTGGTATATAGCAAGTCTAGAAGAGTGAAGTTAAGTGATTCATAAAGAGACAAAATAGATCTTTAATATTATCTACATTCATGGGACACCTCGAAATGAGGAGGGAATGAAGCAATCAACCTGCGATCAAGCGTTCTTCTTGTTTTTGCCTTTGAAAGAAAAACAAGCTAAATTCAACTAAAAGAAGTAACTGAAGAAGAAATAAGGCTGGATTAGGTCGCTGATAAGCTGGTTTGTTTGTGTTTTGGTTTTTTTCTTACTGGTAATTACAGGAGCCCATAGGCTCCTGGTAATAGATCGTAATAGCCAACGTTCGATAAAGGAACTTCTTACATGAATCCGAGGCTTTCTGGTTACATTTCTGTATTAGGTTTGGTTTTCTATGTGCTCAAGTCTCTTTTGGGAATTACGAGACAATTGAGTCGTGAAAAATTTGCAACTTTTGTCCTTATGTTAGATATCGAACGCAGCTACTAGTGCCAGTCCTTCCTGAGTGGTGAATTTTCAAGATGGCGTCGCTTTGTTATTTTCTAGTTTCACCCTATCGTTCAGCACTTTTTGCCCTTTGAAAATGTAACCTAGGCAGTATTTCGAGCTTTTTTATATGTTCTCCAGCTGCTGAGCATACTTTACAGCGAAATATGAAGGAAATTTCACGAAGAGGACTAAAAACAAACACGAAGGGATCAGCCTGTTTACAAGAAAAAGCTTGGAAACTATAACAAATGTGAGTTTTCTAATTTCTTCCTGTTTCAATGGCCCAAAATGATTATTAGTGTTTTGGTTACATGGATGATAGTAGACTGCAATTTAGCTGTCAGAGTTGTTCTGTCGTTTTAGTTGTGCGCTGTAGATCAATTCAAAAATGCCCGATTTTTTGCTCGTTTGCAGACACTGAGATACTTAACAAATCTTATGGTTTTAGAAACTAGTTCTGTGATGTGTTGTATCGCATACAAAAAATAAACTTCGCTCGTTAAATTTGGAGGGTTCTGTGAGTTTCAGAAAATGGTGAAAATTTGCTTATAAAAATGGCGTCCTAGGGGGTCGAAAAAAGTGATGCTCGTATCTCTAATACAAGAGCAGTGAAGAACCTATGTTTGGTATATTTGTCCATTACTCCACCAGACCTATCTATGATGTTAGTATGAACTTATTCTGTCGACCCCCTTCCGTTGACATTTTTAACATTTTGCCCGGTTTTCTCTGACAACCACTCTTAAGGTGGCTCGACTGGATTTTTTTAGGCGGATACCGCCCAAGTTTGAGCCTTAACTACGTCGGTATGAGTAAAGATATGGAAAAAAGGTTACCACAACTGTATTACATAAAGATGGAAATTTCTTATGATCTGGGTTGTATTGCAATCGGAGTCACCATGGCAATGTAATGACGCCATTACGTTTTTCATTTATCTTTGTGTTTCTCTGTACCAGGAGTTTTTTGAAGATATCGCTTAAGGGAGTATGTACCTGCCATAATCGCCTCCATTACGGCAAAGTTTGAAGAAATTCTATGAGAGCGTTTTCGAGATATTTTGGAATGCAGTTTTAAGAATCATAAAAACAGTGAAATAGCATGCTAGCCGCACAATTCGCTAATATTTTAAGAAAATGATAAGCTTTGGGAACGCGGCTTCATCTCATAGTGGATTGATTCCTTTTAAAACTACATACCAAAAGAGGGGAATTGCTCTGGGCGATCGCGAGTAAGAAGAATTTTATTAACTTGCATTCAGCTGCTTTTGATACAGTTTTTGGAGGTAATTTGGTCAAGGCCTAAACATTTCGCATTTTTCCAAAAACCGCTCGATAAATTTTTTTATAAATTCGACAATCCCGAGATCAATCGTCAAGAAATATTCCATGCGAGTTTTAAGAACATTGAAAACAGGGAAGGCTTTTAAATAGGGCCTTAAATGTAGCCAATTTTCCCCCCAGATTCTGTGTTTACAAGTGAGCGTCCTCATTATTCACTGGCATTGTTTTCAAGTTTCATATACACGTGCACATTTAGCAAAAAGATAGAATTTGCATCAAAAAGGACCCTCGGTTAAATCTCCGGGATGTGCTAATTACCGGGTAAAGAGGTTAGTGATACATTATAACATCAGAGCAACTCTTTGTGAGAGTTTCTGTGATGTTATAACCCGAGTAAGATAATTAAGTATTGCATCCTACACGATGAGCCGTGACGTTCACCGTTTCGACTCTCACTGCTATCTGTGACGACAAGCCAATTATTAGCATATACGGAATATTTCTTCGGAAAGTAAATCGAGAGTTCTTTTTGATACAAATTTATATCTTTGGCTAGTTGTGCACGTGCATATGAAACTTGAAAACAATGCCAGCGAATAATGAGGACGCTCATTTGTAAACACAAAATCTGGGGGGAAAATTGGTTATGTTTGAGTCCCTATTTAAAAGCCTTCCCTGTTTTCAATGTTCTTGAAACTTGCAGGGAATATTTCTTGACGATTGATCTCGGGATTGTCGAATTTATAAAAAAATTTATCGAGCGGTTTTTGGAAAAATGCGAAATTTTTAGGCATGGACCAAATTACCTCCAAAAACTGTATCAAAAAAAGCTGAATGCAAGTTAATAAAATTCTTCTTACTCGCGATCGCCCAGAGCAATTCCCCTCTTTTTTTGTATGCAGTTTGCAATGGAATCAAACCACTATGAGATGAAGCCGCGTTCCCAAAGCTTATCATTTTCTTAAAATATTAGCGAATTGAGCGGCTAGCATGCTATTTCACTGCTTTGATGATTCTTAAAACTGTATTTCGAAATATCTCGAAAACGCTCTCATAGAATTTCTTCAAACTTTGCCATAATGGAGGCAATTATGGCAGGTACATACTCCCTTAAGCGATTTCTTCAATAAAACTCCTGGTACAGAGAAACACAAAGATAAATGAAAAACGTAATGGCGTCATTACGTTGCCATCTCGACTCCGATTGCAATAAAACCCAGATAATAAGAAATTTTCATCTTTATATAATACAGTTGAGGTAACCTCTTTTCCATATCTTTACTCATACCGACGTAGTTAATGCTCAAACTTGGGAGGTATCAACCCCAAAAAATCCAGTCGAGCCACCTTAAGTAACATTATTTTTAGGAAAGCAAGCGTCTAGTTATAGAGATTTGCGAAATGGAAAACACAACTGAAATAGACAATTATAGCACACTGAGTGAACGAGTGGTCCCAATTTTGATGATTAAACAAAAGTGGATGCTCTCGAGAACGTAATTTATATTGAAATGAATCTCAAAAGGGAACCACCTGTCTAGTAATCAGCAAGATTGGTAACTGTCAACAGAGTATTCAATAAATCTGTTTACTTACCGGATTATTGATGTCTGTTAATTTCACCTCTTCATGAAGTCTTTATGGTAAAACAAAGTGGCAGCTGCCTGTAGCTTTCATTTCAGTTGAATGTATCAGAGATCGTGGCGTTATTTACTTGTACCTTATTTCTGGTTTCAAGTCTGCCTAAAGCGTCCCCTGTTGTGGTTGAACAGAACGGCGCTGTTAGCCGTCAATACAAAGAATTTCTCTCTTATGCCAAGTTCGTACAGCATTCAAACCATTCCTTAGGAGGTGTAGAAAAAATTGCTTCCTTTTTAGTCGAGAAACAGTCGGAGTGTTCTTTCAGCTGTATCAATGAACCGAGGTGTTATTCATGCAACACAGCCTCATATCCAGACTTAGCAGGCTCTTATTTGTGTGAACTATTGGCCACTGACAAATACAGAGCTAAAACAAAGTTCCAACCCAATTCGTCATTTCATCATTACAGCCTTTGGGTAAGTGTAGTTGCAACTACTCTGTTCAGTTCTTTCTTTCTTGTATTTGTAAATTTTAACTATAAGAGAGCTCCTACGCTGGACTCAAACTAGCAGAGGTGAATCATATTAGTTTAATAACTGACTATTCACTTCTAGCACTGCCGACAAGCGTCCAATCGGTTCTCTCTTTTATATTTACTTTTCCTGATAAATAAAATATCAACTTAATTATAAAACGGCAGATTTTAGTCAAAGGCCTTGATCTAGTTTCTGTTTTTGTGTTTTGGCAGTCGAAGGGACATAGTGCGATGTCCCAAAGGCCCATGTCTAGTTGTGGGTGATTAACTATGTACGATAGGCCTTAGGACCGGAGTCAATAATTAAAAAAAAAAAAATTATGGTATATGTTAGGTTTTGTTTCTGCCTATTAGGTTTCATTTTATACACAGGACCCTTTTCAAGAAGAACGTTGTGGAAACAATGGTGACTGTATTCCTGACTTTGAAAACTATTCTTATAGCTGTGATTGTCATCCGGGGTTTGCAGGGAAGCACTGCGAGCGAAGAGGTACATCAGTCACACCAGTTTGAACATATAGATTGAATGAAGTAATGTCATCTCCTAGCCTTCAGTCTTTTAAAGTTTCACTGATTAAGTACCTTCGCTCATAATTTACCTTAAAATACTAGGCATAGTGTCTTTACTATAAGTTTATGCATTATTATTAGGCATCTAGGTTTATAATTTATAGTCTAATTTATAGTCTTTTAATATATGTTTATATATTAATTAATTATTTTTTTTTTCTTTTTTCTTTTTTGGAGGGTGTGTCTTAGCATGGGAATTTGGTTTCCCCCTACTACCGTCCTGTTAACCATTTTTGTATTTTTGTTCGATTGTATATGTTAGTATTAGTTCATTTGTATCAGTTATGTATGGTTACGAACTGTGATTAACGATTAAAGATTAAAGATTAATGCCGATTCCTCGTCTAAATCCACAGCTTTCAGTTAAAACTAACAACACCATTGAAATACATATTGACATATAATAAACAGATTGAGCACGGGATAAAAGCGAATCAAGCCTCCGTTTACACACTTAAAAAAGGTACGGTTGAGCTACCCATGGGCAAATGGCTGTTGCCCACGGGGAGACTAAATTTCGCGTGCGACTGTTTTTCTCTAGGTGAAATTGCCAGAAGTATCCATGAAAACTTCCGAGGTAAGTTCTTATCGGCTCAAGCAATCACGAGAAAGTGAAATGTATTTGAAAAGTAAAAGTAATAATTCCAACTAATAATTCCAAACACTGGATTCTGGATTCTTTGTCAATGGAACTTGGATTCCGGATTCCAAATTCGGAGATTCCGGATTCCACAAGCAAAATTTTTCCCGTATTTCGGAATCCAGATTCCCTTACATGGAGCGAATGTTTCCTGTGGTGTAGGTATTATCGTTAAGTTTTGAGAGACAACTGTATACGATTGGCCATTGGCAGACTTACTGTATATGGTGATTATTGATTGTTTAATCGTTTATTTGTTTGGTTGTTGTTGTTGCTGTTTTCACACTTTCTGTTCTAGGATAAAACCCGCTAATCAATATGCTCAGGACTTAACGCAAAGCTAATTGCCCTATTATGTATTTCTCTTTCCCATTTAGGTGAAACCTGCAGCGAAATAAAATCTCGTAGCACTCAAGCCCTAAGTGGTTCTTACGTCATTGATCTCGACGGCGAAGGAGGATACAATTCCTTCAGCGTCTACTGTGACATGATAGACAAGAATGGCGTTGGTGTGACTATACTTAGTCACGACAGTGAAGATAGAACTCTGGTAGATGGTTTCGAGGAAAAGGGAAGTTATGTGCGAAATGTTTATTACATCGGGGTAGGAGTGAGCAGGGTCGCGCAAATATCTGGCATTCCGATGGTCTCTGCATATTGCGAGCAGTTTATCAAATACGAGTGTAAAGGCAGTCTGCTTTTCCGCTCTGCACCAGCAGG
Organism: Porites evermanni; assembly: GCA_942486025.1. NCBI lineage: Eukaryota > Metazoa > Cnidaria > Anthozoa > Scleractinia > Poritidae > Porites > Porites evermanni. The sequence goes on along the minus strand of CALNXI010000930.1, from coordinate 128,066 downwards.
CTGGTGGGTATCACGTGACAGCATTCAGATGTTGTATTGGGGTGGAGCCTCTCCAGATGATTTCAGAAAGTGCGCATGCGGGGTTGCAACCCCAAACACATGTGTAGATACCTCATATAGCTGCAACTGTGATGCAAATATTGGCAGTTACTGGCATGAGGATAGTGGGAATCTCACTAACAAAAATCATCTCCCTGTGATACAATTAAGGTTTGGGGATACCGGAGACGGTGATGAGGCTGGCTATCATACGCTTGGGAAACTAAGGTGTTATGGAATGGCTTAGGCTATAAAAACAGTAATGACGATTGTCGCATCTCCTATCACATATATATATATATATTTTTTTTTTTTTTCATTTTGTCTAGACATTTTAATTTTTTGCCTTGTTCTTCCTGCTTCCAAAAACGTAAAGGTATACGTTGCCACATCTCGCTAAACTTGATGTAAATTCTCTTCAGCTTAAGTATATGGTTTTCAGCAAAGAAATCTCTCTGCACTTTTTCTTTAGTAGTTTTAACTAAAAGCTAAAAGCTATCAAGGCAATCACTCTTTTTAATTCTCCTAGATCTATTATACCACTGCCCAGTCAAAAGGAGATAAGTTATGGAAGCGCAAATAACCGTTGAAACAAAGAGTTAAAAGCGTCATCAAAGTTTCAGGTCCTTTTCATCCAAGCAGGCTGCTTGCATTTAATTGTTTTTGCCATTCGGTAGACGCTGTGCTAGAGAAAAATCAAATCATAATCATAATCATAATCATAATCATAATAAAAATCATCTAGAGTCGTCGGGTCTACTTTGCTATGCTTTCAATCATGATAAATAGTGCATATCAGCAGCTTGAATTGGGATATAGATTAGACTTGCGTGTCCATGCAAATCACTAGAAATTTGGCCCTTTTTGGACCAAAACAAACCAACGACCCGAAAGATTGACTTTGACAAGGGTGGAACTACAACAAAGCGTGATTGTAGCGGCTCGAAGACTGAGGCGTAAACACCTGTTATAAGATCCGAAAGTTCTTAGTATTAAAGAATCATTTTTTACGGTAATTTTATAATTTTAATCCTAGTGGTATGTAAATCTTCGATTCAGAGGCCTTTTTTTCGGCAAGGATAGAGTTATAAATCCCATTGCCGACTTCTGGACCTTCAGTGTACTCTTTATTGATTCCTATTAAAATAAAAATATAAACCTTTCCCTTCCTTTTCTACCCTTCTGGGTTGGGAAAAGAAGTGACCGAGGGAAAAAGTTGGGTCGCTTTGTGGGTCGATTTATTTTTCGCTCTTCACACTCCTCAAAGGATTGTGGTCCGTCCTGACCCCTTAGCTCCTCTTTATCAAGAAACAGATTGGCAACGTTGAAGCCGAAACTACACATTAGAAATCAGATGCATATAATCACTAGCTCGTCCTTGGTGACGTTTCCTTGCCAACATGTGTAGATACTACAGAAGTAAAATTTAATCAGGCCTTTTCAAATTTATCCTAGGCCTTTAATGATTTAAAGTGAGCTTATGAAGAATCCGTGGAGGGGTTGCTGAAACAAAAATATGTTTCGTTTTAGCACCAAATAGTAACATATTGCAGTAACTCCCTCCCTTCCCCCCCCCCCGCCCCCGACCCCCCAAACAGTGTAATCTAAAAGAGTGACTAAAATGATTAATAAGGCTATATGAGATTATTTAGGGATCCTTTTGTACAGCACTCTTTGATGTTAGCCTCCTCGTTAAAAAATTAATTACATTTGACTATGAATTTTTTGTCTTATTCTTGATTGCCTTTTGGTCTGTTTCCCTAAGGCAACTGATCCGCAGTATGATTCTATAAACATTCCCAAAGGTGAGTAATTAAAAATAACAAGATTCACTGAGCTAGAAAGACCTCATAAAGCTGGGCGTTTGATTACCGTACTGGAAATAGACATGAATTCCACTGCAAAAACATGGCTGTAACTATTTTAAATGTTCTGATAAGCATATTCCTTCTGCACAACGCTATTGCAGCGTTCCCGAAAGCCAACCTTTATCGGGACTTAAAGAACCAAACTGCCTTTGGGAATTTTCAACTAGACCAACACAAGAAGTTAGTAGGAACTAAGATCGCCTCTTCCCTTGTTTCAGACATAATTGACTGCACGTTCAACTGTGTAAGTGAGACCCTGTGCAAATCGTTTAACATCGCGGCCAGTCCTGACTCTGAAAATCTTTATTTGTGCGAATTGCTAGACATCGACAAACATAGAGTTTCCATAGATGATCTTCAAGTGAACTTCGCTTTTAATCATTACAGCCCTTGGGTAAGTTGAATGTTTTTTGTTTTTCTTATATCCTATATTGTAAAGTTGAGTAACTCAAACCTGCAAATGAACGTGTAAACAATGATGGCTTCTAGAATGAAGAAGTTGAAAGAGACCCATTACAAATACTTTTAGTAATTTAGGATCTAAATATGTCAGCAATTCTGATGATGAAATTTGCGTCCTGTTATTCCTTTGTCCCTATTTATTGTAAAGAAACTTGCTTAATTTCACATTGTTTTATTGGTTTGACTAAATTCTCTACTCGCGGTTCCTTAATTAAATAGTAATGATGATAATTTTTTCAGAGACTTTACCATGCAAATTAACCCACTGAAAATCGCAGCTTTACTCAAATCCAGTGGCGCCACTATTAAAAAAGCGACGCAGTAGAGCCCCGAAAAAAAAAAAACGCAGTAAATACAAGAAGGCAGTGGTGGAACGCTTCACCTTAAAAATAAGCGGTCTCAACCTTTATGATCAATGTTTTTCCATCAAGTGTGTGGCCACATACAACCAACCAATTCTAAACTAGTACTGGTGAAGAAGGCCTAATGTTCGGAAAGTTGAGAAAGATGTTTATCCAGTCAGTGACATAGGTTCGATTCCTATTGGGAGAACTCGGATTTTTCACCTCTTCCGACACAGCCATCTTGTCATTCATGTCAGATTCACCAGGCTTAAAACTCACCATCACTTTTCTATCATTGCTCGAAAAATTGTATTGTTTATTTAACAACTGCACTCAGGTGATAAAACCAAAACTTACATGTGCAAAAGTTAATAGGGTGTAGTCGCTAACTTTGTTTTTACTTCGTTTACCCATAGTATCCGTGCGAGCCAGGATTAGTTGGATTTAACTGCGATCGTCAAGGTAAAGCATCGGAGATCGGAGAATTCTCCGTCTACTACGCATAATACTCCGGCTAAATTTCAATGAAGTTATGGCCATTTCTACTACCGTCCTGTTAACCATTTTTGTATTTTTGTTCGATTGTATATGTTAGTATTAGTTCATTTGTATCAGTTATGTATGGTTACGAACTGTGATTAACGATTAAAGATTAAAGATTAATGCCGATTCCTCGTCTAAATCCACAGCTTTCAGTTAAAACTAACAACACCATTGAAATACATATTGACATATAATAAACAGATTGAGCACGGGATAAAAGCGAATCAAGCCTCCGTTTACACACTTAAAAAAGGTACGGTTGAGCTACCCATGGGCAAATGGCTGTTGCCCACGGGGAGACTAAATTTCGCGTGCGACTGTTTTTCTCTAGGTGAAATTGCCAGAAGTATCCATGAAAACTTCCGAGGTAAGTTCTTATCGGCTCAAGCAATCACGAGAAAGTGAAATGTATTTGAAAAGTAAAAGTAATAATTCCAACTAATAATTCCAAACACTGGATTCTGGATTCTTTGTCAATGGAACTTGGATTCCGGATTCCAAATTCGGAGATTCCGGATTCCACAAGCAAAATTTTTCCCGTATTTCGGAATCCAGATTCCCTTACATGGAGCGAATGTTTCCTGTGGTGTAGGTATTATCGTTAAGTTTTGAGAGACAACTGTATACGATTGGCCATTGGCAGACTTACTGTATATGGTGATTATTGATTGTTTAATCGTTTATTTGTTTGGTTGTTGTTGTTGCTGTTTTCACACTTTCTGTTCTAGGATAAAACCCGCTAATCAATATGCTCAGGACTTAACGCAAAGCTAATTGCCCTATTATGTATTTCTCTTTCCCATTTAGGTGAAACCTGCAGCGAAATAAAATCTCGTAGCACTCAAGCCCTAAGTGGTTCTTACGTCATTGATCTCGACGGCGAAGGAGGATACAATTCCTTCAGCGTCTACTGTGACATGATAGACAAGAATGGCGTTGGTGTGACTATACTTAGTCACGACAGTGAAGATAGAACTCTGGTAGATGGTTTCGAGGAAAAGGGAAGTTATGTGCGAAATGTTTATTACATCGGGGTAGGAGTGAGCAGGGTCGCGCAAATATCTGGCATTCCGATGGTCTCTGCATATTGCGAGCAGTTTATCAAATACGAGTGTAAAGGCAGTCTGCTTTTCCGCTCTGCACCAGCAGGCTGGTGGGTATCACGTGACAGCATTCAGATGTTGTATTGGGGTGGAGCCTCTCCAGATGATTTCAGAAAGTGCGCATGCGGGGTTGCAACCCCAAACACATGTGTAGATACCTCATATAGCTGCAACTGTGATGCAAATATTGGCAGTTACTGGCATGAGGATAGTGGGAATCTCACTAACAAAAATCATCTCCCTGTGATACAATTAAGGTTTGGGGATACCGGAGACGGTGATGAGGCTGGCTATCATACGCTTGGGAAACTAAGGTGTTATGGAATGGCTTAGGCTATAAAAACAGTAATGACGATTGTCGCATCTCCTATCACATATATATATATATATTTTTTTTTTTTTTCATTTTGTCTAGACATTTTAATTTTTTGCCTTGTTCTTCCTGCTTCCAAAAACGTAAAGGTATACGTTGCCACATCTCGCTAAACTTGATGTAAATTCTCTTCAGCTTAAGTATATGGTTTTCAGCAAAGAAATCTCTCTGCACTTTTTCTTTAGTAGTTTTAACTAAAAGCTAAAAGCTATCAAGGCAATCACTCTTTTTAATTCTCCTAGATCTATTATACCACTGCCCAGTCAAAAGGAGATAAGTTATGGAAGCGCAAATAACCGTTGAAACAAAGAGTTAAAAGCGTCATCAAAGTTTCAGGTCCTTTTCATCCAAGCAGGCTGCTTGCATTTAATTGTTTTTGCCATTCGGTAGACGCTGTGCTAGAGAAAAATCAAATCATAATCATAATCATAATCATAATCATAATAAAAATCATCTAGAGTCGTCGGGTCTACTTTGCTATGCTTTCAATCATGATAAATAGTGCATATCAGCAGCTTGAATTGGGATATAGATTAGACTTGCGTGTCCATGCAAATCACTAGAAATTTGGCCCTTTTTGGACCAAAACAAACCAACGACCCGAAAGATTGACTTTGACAAGGGTGGAACTACAACAAAGCGTGATTGTAGCGGCTCGAAGACTGAGGCGTAAACACCTGTTATAAGATCCGAAAGTTCTTAGTATTAAAGAATCATTTTTTACGGTAATTTTATAATTTTAATCCTAGTGGTATGTAAATCTTCGATTCAGAGGCCTTTTTTTCGGCAAGGATAGAGTTATAAATCCCATTGCCGACTTCTGGACCTTCAGTGTACTCTTTATTGATTCCTATTAAAATAAAAATATAAACCTTTCCCTTCCTTTTCTACCCTTCTGGGTTGGGAAAAGAAGTGACCGAGGGAAAAAGTTGGGTCGCTTTGTGGGTCGATTTATTTTTCGCTCTTCACACTCCTCAAAGGATTGTGGTCCGTCCTGACCCCTTAGCTCCTCTTTATCAAGAAACAGATTGGCAACGTTGAAGCCGAAACTACACATTAGAAATCAGATGCATATAATCACTAGCTCGTCCTTGGTGACGTTTCCTTGCCAACATGTGTAGATACTACAGAAGTAAAATTTAATCAGGCCTTTTCAAATTTATCCTAGGCCTTTAATGATTTAAAGTGAGCTTATGAAGAATCCGTGGAGGGGTTGCTGAAACAAAAATATGTTTCGTTTTAGCACCAAATAGTAACATATTGCAGTAACTCCCTCCCTTCCCCCCCCCCCGCCCCCGACCCCCCAAACAGTGTAATCTAAAAGAGTGACTAAAATGATTAATAAGGCTATATGAGATTATTTAGGGATCCTTTTGTACAGCACTCTTTGATGTTAGCCTCCTCGTTAAAAAATTAATTACATTTGACTATGAATTTTTTGTCTTATTCTTGATTGCCTTTTGGTCTGTTTCCCTAAGGCAACTGATCCGCAGTATGATTCTATAAACATTCCCAAAGGTGAGTAATTAAAAATAACAAGATTCACTGAGCTAGAAAGACCTCATAAAGCTGGGCGTTTGATTACCGTACTGGAAATAGACATGAATTCCACTGCAAAAACATGGCTGTAACTATTTTAAATGTTCTGATAAGCATATTCCTTCTGCACAACGCTATTGCAGCGTTCCCGAAAGCCAACCTTTATCGGGACTTAAAGAACCAAACTGCCTTTGGGAATTTTCAACTAGACCAACACAAGAAGTTAGTAGGAACTAAGATCGCCTCTTCCCTTGTTTCAGACATAATTGACTGCACGTTCAACTGTGTAAGTGAGACCCTGTGCAAATCGTTTAACATCGCGGCCAGTCCTGACTCTGAAAATCTTTATTTGTGCGAATTGCTAGACATCGACAAACATAGAGTTTCCATAGATGATCTTCAAGTGAACTTCGCTTTTAATCATTACAGCCCTTGGGTAAGTTGAATGTTTTTTGTTTTTCTTATATCCTATATTGTAAAGTTGAGTAACTCAAACCTGCAAATGAACGTGTAAACAATGATGGCTTCTAGAATGAAGAAGTTGAAAGAGACCCATTACAAATACTTTTAGTAATTTAGGATCTAAATATGTCAGCAATTCTGATGATGAAATTTGCGTCCTGTTATTCCTTTGTCCCTATTTATTGTAAAGAAACTTGCTTAATTTCACATTGTTTTATTGGTTTGACTAAATTCTCTACTCGCGGTTCCTTAATTAAATAGTAATGATGATAATTTTTTCAGAGACTTTACCATGCAAATTAACCCACTGAAAATCGCAGCTTTACTCAAATCCAGTGGCGCCACTATTAAAAAAGCGACGCAGTAGAGCCCCGAAAAAAAAAAAACGCAGTAAATACAAGAAGGCAGTGGTGGAACGCTTCACCTTAAAAATAAGCGGTCTCAACCTTTATGATCAATGTTTTTCCATCAAGTGTGTGGCCACATACAACCAACCAATTCTAAACTAGTACTGGTGAAGAAGGCCTAATGTTCGGAAAGTTGAGAAAGATGTTTATCCAGTCAGTGACATAGGTTCGATTCCTATTGGGAGAACTCGGATTTTTCACCTCTTCCGACACAGCCATCTTGTCATTCATGTCAGATTCACCAGGCTTAAAACTCACCATCACTTTTCTATCATTGCTCGAAAAATTGTATTGTTTATTTAACAACTGCACTCAGGTGATAAAACCAAAACTTACATGTGCAAAAGTTAATAGGGTGTAGTCGCTAACTTTGTTTTTACTTCGTTTACCCATAGTATCCGTGCGAGCCAGGATTAGTTGGATTTAACTGCGATCGTCAAGGTAAAGCATCGGAGATCGGAGAATTCTCCGTCTACTACGCATAATACTCCGGCTAAATTTCAATGAAGTTATGGCCATTGTTTATTCAGACGAATCAGAAGTGAATACGATATGTAAAAAGAAATTATCCCCAGAAATGCATAATTTTAGCGCCTAGCCACTTGCTTTACATTCCTAAATAGATAACAAATACATAAAAGACCTTATCTAAATGCTAGCAGTTTTAAGCCCAATAAAACTAACAGGGGATTTGTAAAATATTAGACGGTTTTCTGAAGCGTGGAGAGTTGACTGCATGCTCGACGCTTTTTTGTTTGCACGTGAAACATTATTAAAACGAATAAATACTAATGAAAAAAACTTGAAACAAAACAAAGTGCATGATGAAAAAATCACAGTGGCAAATTTACGACAAAAAAGGTTTAATGGATAAGAATCAAGTACCTTTATGAATAAAAAGAACGATTTCTTTTTGAACTGCTATGGAAATATAATTTGGCGATGTTTACCGTATATAAATGACAAATTATCAAATTAATATGAAGCTAATCAAAATTTGAGATTTTTCTATTGTAACGATCACTTCTAAAACGGCAAACTATAAATTGTAACTGCAGAGGAAACAAAGAAGAAATATTCAAAATAGGTTTTTTACGAGAGTAGTCAGCATTTAGCTGTCTTTCCGAAAGCCTATATTTATTCAATTATTATGCCGCGCATGGAAAAACTGGGCACTTGAAGTACTTGTTGCAATTAAAGACTATAGCATTCTGGGAGATGAAAGTCATGGTGACCTGTGTGGCAACATTGACGTTACCAAGGAAACCGAGGATTGACAGCCATGTTTCAAAAATGTGCATTTTTTCCTTTAAAAATGAAATAGATTTAATATTCAAAATGGCGAATCCAAGGTGACGGATGATTCTAGTTCCATCATTAAAAATAAATGACGTCATCATGACATCCCTGCTATTTGTAAAGATCATTAACGTCTTAGTGAACTTCTTGATTTTGATTATTTTTCGCTGTAAGAGGAAAAATTCAACAATATCACTAGCACTATCACTATCAGCATTATGGTGCTCTCCTCTTCAAAGTTACTTTACGCTCCTTCTTTCCATTACTAATAACATTGATGAACGTCGAAAAACTGTCAGGAAAAACGGATTTAAGAAGGCAGTTATAATCTGTTTCAGTCGTTTTATTTGTGAACATCCCCTCCCGCTTCTTTTGGACTTTCTGGCCAATAATCTTCACTGTTTGATTATTATCACTTTTGTCCATTAAGGAAAAACATGCAGTGAAATAAAATCGCACAGTCCACAAGCCACAAGTGGTTCCTACGTTATTGATCCTGATGGTGAAGGAGGCTACCAACCCTTCAGCGTCTTCTGTGAAATGACTGACAAGAACGGAATTGGCGTGACAGTCGTTGGTCATGACAGTGAAGATAGAATTTTGGTGAAAGGATATGAAGCTGCAGGAAGCTATGTTCGTAATGTTGTTTACATAGGAGCCAGTGTTACTCAGTTAGCTGCCCTTGCAACTAACTCAACAAATTGTGAGCAGTTTATCAAGTACGAATGTTTCCACTCCATGCTTCTCATTAATGGATACGGTTGGTGGGTATCACGTGACAACATTAAAATAACGTACTGGGGTGGTGCAACGCCGGCTGATTCGAACAAGTGCGCATGTGGGGTGACGAATTCATGTGTGGTCAGCAATAAAGGATGCAACTGCGATAAAAATGATGAAATATGGCGCGAGGACAGCGGCCTTCTTACAGAAAAGTCTCTCCTTCCTGTCGTACAGTTGAGGTTTGGAGATACTGGCCATTCTGGTGAATACGGTTACCACACTCTAGGAAAGTTTAAATGTTATGGTATGACGTAAATTTACCTGGCAAATGTATTGTAAATAACTCCATTCTTCTGTAACCGAAAATTCAATTATTGTTTTTATCAGTCAAAGGCTGAGGCGCATACTATGCGCTGAAATTCACAAGATTCGTCATGTCCTAAAGATGAATTAAACAAACTTTGTTTTAACATTCAATCAATTGAAAATAATTCCACATCTTTTATTATTCGAGTTTCTCGGTAGTTTCGGGAGCATTTTAGTGTCTTGAGGAGGATAAAAGAAATGATCGAATGTAGCCGAAAATTATGAATGTCTCTGTATTTGGATAAAATAACCAAAATTTTGCATTGACTGCAAAATCTATTTTGGAAAGTCTTAAGATGTCACGGTAACACAGGCTGGTCATTAAAGACATACTAAATAAATGTACCACAACAGATCCATACTTGGCTCATGAGGGGTATAAATTAAATTAATAAATGGCATTGAGGTTCACGGATAAATAATTGTTTTCCTTTGATTTATTCTCCTCAGCCTCAGGGCCAAGTATGGATGTTGATAATTCGAAACTGGCCTACATTGTATTTGCATCAAAGATTTGAAACTTTTGCCACAGGGAATCAATTTCAGCAAATCACAGATTCAAACAAAATATTCTAGATTCGTGCCTTTCTTAGTAAATAAACCTTGGGTACTACATCGCTGAAAAAAATAAACTTGTTTTGTTCTCAAAAAAATCCAACTAAATGTCTGGAAAAAAAATCACTGTTTTCTCTTGGCGGTTTTGCACAGGTTAGCCAGCCATGCCCCTCCCTTCAAATGTAATTTTCCGCGCTTAAATCTTTCGATGAGGTTATGTGGAGAGAACTATTAGAATGCTGGTATGTGATTTTTTTATATATAAATTTATATAAAATGTGAATTGAAAACTTGAAAAAGCCAATAATAGAAAAAGCGAAGTGATCTTAAATAAGCACAGTCCACCTCAATTCATTTACCTCTGCTCGATTGTTTTCTTTTCTCTTTCAGTTCTTTTTTTTTTCCTTGAAATATTTTATTTCTAGAGCAATGGGCTGTACAACGCCAGATGACTCATTTGAGATACTACTAGCTCGTAGTATCTCAAATTAAATTGGCTTAATCTATGATAAGCAATTGACTGGCTTCAGTCAATGAACCCAACGAAAAGAATTTTATTTCGTACTTACGTCATTTTACATACAGTTGAAACCCACAGGTTTACAAAATAACCTCACCTTTAATCAAGGCAGAGATTTGTGATTTTGAGATGGGAAGAGGGGGTGGGAAGGGGGCGGGTTTGGAAAATTGTACGTTAACCTCTGAAAAAATCCTGGCATTATCCATTATAAATGTTAATTTATAAAACGACTTCCGCAATGGGAAACACAAAGACATTCTGTCAAATCTTAAATGTCATTAAATATAGGGACTGCTTCTGCTTTTGACGAAAAAAACAACTAATTTTACAACTTTTTTCAGGTACGCAAACGAGTATCGTGCGTACTGCGCACAGGTAGCTACGCCCCTCTAAATACCGAGGTGGGATATTCTCGATTTAGTAAGTGATGGGTGGTTAGCCAGGACAAGTGCGCCTAAATGCGTGCAATAGACGGTGGCTTTGAATTATGCCAGTAGCAACAACTGTTTTACAGATACCCGCATTCTGTAATTAATTTTTGTACCATTTGTTTATCTCTTTTCTTCCCTTTATAAAGCTTTCTAATTATTTGAACACGAAACAATTAAATGCTAAATTTTAGTGGCTTTTGCAATATTGTATTATTATTTTGACCCATTCATGCAAATAAACCTTGATGTTGCTGTTATTGTTAATGTTTTTGTTGTAATTTGCACGTCATCTCAGTCACACTACACAAAAAAAAATCTACTGCGCCCGCGAAACTGCGTTCATGTTAATTGTTTTCACGGTACGTATTTATCGAAATTTTAAGGTTTCTATCCGTTTTTAATTTGAAACAGATCTAGAAAATATATTGCTGTCAATTAGAGTGCCATACACAATATGGTAAACGATAGTAACATTCTGGAGACATTTTTTCCTGTGGACAATTGTTAAATCAATCGTTAAAGACACTTTTATTTATAGTGTAAAAGCAAAACAGCATACACGTTCAACAATGAACAAGTACAGTGATTATATATTTGGACAAACTACACATGAGGTCTCTTGCCAGGGAAGACTCTGGAGACATCAAATCTCGACGGCAGAAATCCTGCAGTTCCGGTTGTTCTGCGCATGCCTTGGTTCTTAAACGGAACTTAAATAGCTTGCTAAGTATACGGTTTTGGTAATCACAGCCGTAACAAAAAGGATCAAATTTTGTCTTCGCGCATCGAGCTTGCGCGATTATCGTGCATAATCGGAGGCCATAGTGTCTCAATACCATTAATGGTGTATAGGTCGCGCCTTCACCCTGTTCTTTCGGTGCGTTTCCATGGCACTGGGAATATAATGGAAGCGCTGACCCGTAAAAGAGTCGACAGCCACCGTTTGAAGCGGGAACATTCGCCTCAGAAATTAACGCGTTTTCAGCCGGAATGTGGGGAAGAAACATAGTTTGTCTCCGGCAAGTTCACGACAACTTGCCTAAAAATAGTCGATTCCTTATTTCACAGACTACAGACGGCAGATTGCAGACCGGATATGAGCACAATGCATTTTTTGCGAACCGGTCTTTGATCGTGCATGGAGCAGGATCCTATACGAAGTTACAGTAACTTATGAATACGTTTTGTTCTAAAGGTATCGAACCTCTCTCCTCACGCTTACAAAAAATATAAATGGTGCATTTATCGTGCTTAAAATTGCCCTTTCATCATGCACTGAAATGTTGCCATTTGTTGTGCTTAACGATGTGCCTATAAATGGTGTCCTCATCGTGCTTAAATGGTGCGCCAAAGACAAAGGCACGATGCAAGAAACGCCAAAGAACGATAATCGCGAGCAATTTTGAAATTAAAGATTACGTTCCAACGCTAAAAAGTTGTAGCTTATCTATAAATAACTCTGAAAAATCATCGATCAATTTTAAGTTTAGAGGAAATTAAACTTTAGGTATATGTTCATCTCTAAGCTTTGTCAATTCTAGTCGATACATTTTTATTGTAGAGGTATGTGAGATCAAAACTTTATAATTTTTAGTGAAAGGCAGGGCAACATGGCATCTATTAAGTGCAATGAATTTTGTTGACAACTAATTTATATCTTCAGACGAAAGCTTTATG
>CALNXI010000930.1:95790-109333 GCA_942486025.1 Porites evermanni | reverse complement strand
GAACCAAGTTAATACGGACACCGACGGGACATGTCTGTAGTGTCCTTACTACTAACTATTATTAACTTCCATTAGCTCTATTACATATCACACACACACTCGGAAAAAGAATACGTGAGAACAGCCAAAGCCGCGGGCTTAAATGGCCTATAAGGTCAGCAAAAAAAGTGAAGAATTTAAAAGAAGGATTTAACTAAAATAATTACAATACTATTAAATCAAAAGAGCTCTTTTTCATCGGAACATATTAAACTGTCCGCTTTATACGGGTGTCCGTATAGCGGGGCTCCTCTGTTTTTTGTTTTTGTTTTTATTATTCCTATTATTATTATTCAATGTCTTACATGGCGGTCAATTGAGCCAAGTTTGAAACCCCTTCTACGGAAAATATAAGAACTTTTTATCCCCGGAATAAATGAAGCTTTCCTCTTTATACTGGTATCCGTAGAACGGACTCCACTGTTTTCACAATATTTTTTTTTCTCAAACTCCCGGCTCAATTTCCTTGATTTTTCTTTCTTTCGATTTTGATTTCGTTTTCTTTTCTTTGTCTTTCTTTTCCTGTTTTTCTTAGTCTTCTCAGCGCTCCTCTTTTAAAATAAAGGTTTCGATGTTTATTTGAACATTATTTTCTGCTTAGGAAAAACCTGCAGTGATATTAAACTACACAGTCCTCAAGCCAAAAGTGGTTCTTACGTCATCGACCCAGACGAAATTGGTGGCTACGAACCCTTTACTGTCTCATTCGACATGACTGACAAGTACGAAGTTGGTGTGACAGTTATTGGTCACGACAGTGAAGACAGAATGTTAGTAAACGGACTGGAAAGCAGAGGAAGCTATGTACGTGACGTTAATTACATAGGAGGCAGTGTTGCACAGTTAGCTGTCCTATCATTCACCTCGGCGCACTGTGAGCAGTTTATCAAGTACGAATGCGTTGGCAGCACGCTTTTCCGGGGTGAAAGTCCGCATGGTTGGTGGGTATCACGTGACAATATCAAGATGACGTATTGGGGTGGAGCTACTTCGGCTAATCCCTACAAGTGCGCATGCGGTGTGACGGACTCATGCGCGGACAAAAGCTTTGGATGCAATTGCGATAAAAATGACGCTGTATCGCGTGAGGACAGCGGTCTTCTAACTGAAAAGTTATATCTTCCCGTGACACAGTTACGGTTTGGAGACACAAGTGGCGCTAATGAGAAGGGTTACCACACCCTTGGAAAATTTAAGTGTTACGGCATAGCGTGAAATTAGTAATAAGAGCTTAAGAGGTGTGTTGCATCTAAGACCATTATGCCATGTAATAAGGATTTAAAGCACTTTGCGTAAATTATTTTGGACATCATAAATTAGGAGAGTATATCATCATCAAGTTAAAAAGATCTCTGTCACAATATTTAGTTTGGGTTATCAACTATTTAAAAAACCGTAAACCTCAGAGTATTAGTACGATTAAGTAGAAAAACATCGCCGAAGTATCTGTATATATAGACTCCACTGGCACCTTCATCGTCTTCATCATTTTATAAATTTTGCTTCCTTCTGGTAACAAGCATAGAAATTGTAAAGTGCAACGAATGCTACACGTGTTGTGATTGGCTAAGAACTAACGTTTATTAATTCTGCAGATCAATGTAGCCTACAGATTATTCACTTAATTACGTTACCGCACGCAATGGATGATTTTCACCATTTCTATCCTTTTTTCAACATAATAAACTGTGTGCCGTGCAGAGCAAAAGTGTTTTCGGTTTTTAAAAAAGAATATAAGATTATTCGGCTTTTGTAATATCCGATATGCCGATACCTTGTTTATCAAGGTATCGGCAAACGATAAAACTGTGATAAAGAGATGAAGTGCTAGAGATTATGCTAGTTTATGAAGTACTTCTATTGAGCCCCCAACCTCAAATAAACGGCCAATTTTCGGTAACCCTAGAGTAGCCTCTTAGCTATAATGGAGGTTAAAAAGTTATCCCTCAGTCTCTCTGTGTTGGTCATTGACAGAAAAACATTAAACATTCTTAAATTCGACATTTATTTTAAACTGATTTTCCTACCATTTGAAAGTTGTTTTAAATAATGCCAATTGTTTTTGGAAAACGATTCGTCTAAAAACCTGATCTGTCACTGGAGCCATGTAAGGGAATCCCGATTCCGAAGTCTGGGAAAATTTTGTTAGTGGAAACTGTATTCCTGTGCTTTGGAATCCGGAATACAGCCCACGGAAACCGGAATCCATAATCCAGTGACAACGACGTGGAAGTACCTGGAATCTGGAATCCGTGTCGTTTGAATCCAGAATCCAAGACGGCCTTGGATTCCCTTACATGGAGCGATAAGATATAACAATGAGATATAACAAAGAAAGATTTTCCGCGTGTTGAAACCTAGACCTGAAGAAATTCCCCCTCTTTAATTATGCTTGAGAGGCTGTCTCAGTAAAACCGCCCTCTCAATTTCGCGAGAAAAACAATTTTGCCTTAAACTCAGGAAGTGAAGCAAACAGTTACAGTTCTTCTTTAAAAAAAAAGGGAATTAGAGTGGCCCATTACCCTACAGGCTAGTAATGTATCGGTCAAATCGAAGTTTCAACATGCCTCCCCCCCCCCCCCCCGGGCATACCCCGAGCATTTGACACCTTTGCCTTCCCGAGAAGGAGGAAATTTGATTATCAGGGTCTTCCAGGGGGTGGGGAATTTGATCCCCATGCTTTAGAGGTGGGGAATTCGCACTGCACCCTCGATTTCATGTAAAATCTTTGGCGTGGCGAGCTATCATGGGGGACGCGGTGTTAGAGGATTTTCGTGGAAAAGATTGTGCCTTTGTGGCCAATTGGTTACGAGGAAAGGGCTTAAACAAGCTTTGTGCCGTATTAAGTATTTAAATTTTAAAATTTTTAATATTGGATTCAGGCTTTAAATGTATGAATGTATTCAGGTGTGTTTACAATGAAATACAATACAACAACAATAAAATAAAAAGCTCAGGTCAACTACTTTGACCTATTGCAAGTATGTTTATTAATAAGGTGAGCGATGATGCATGTCAGTGAAATGGTCATGATGTAGTAATCTCAATCGGTGCGGTGGGATCTTTTTTCATAGAACGCTT
Source organism: Porites evermanni (assembly GCA_942486025.1). Lineage (NCBI taxonomy): Eukaryota > Metazoa > Cnidaria > Anthozoa > Scleractinia > Poritidae > Porites > Porites evermanni. The sequence goes on along the minus strand of CALNXI010000930.1, from coordinate 106,213 downwards.
TGTATGTTGCATGACGAAGAAAAGCTGAGCATTCAGTGACCTTGTAATAGCGATTTCCCCCGCTTTGCACGAGACTTCTCTTCGTAGTAAATACGCTAACAGTGTTTCTCAGTTTTTGTGATATTTATAAAGATTTTGTTCGACAACTGAAGGCGTTTCCGCCGTCCTTCTGTCATTTTTGTGCCTGTGGAATGTCCCCGGGGTGGGGGCATTTGATCAACTGAATGGACACTAGTGTGGAGCATTTGAGCCGCATTTTGGCCCAGGTAGGGGGGAATTTGAACTATAATTTTCAAAAAAGTCAAATGCCTGGGGGGTTGCCCGGCGGGGGGGGGGATGTGGAAGCTTCGATGTGACCGATACATAAGCTACTGGTTGAAGGGTGCACATGCGCTCCATGAGGGTGTAACTCAAGCTTTCCTGTCCATCTCTCAGAGCAACGTGGATTATCCCACTTAGTTTGCAGAGGGTAGAACGAGGCTCATCCCTAAACCAGGAGGACAATTCTCGAGTAAAAACCAGCGATCGACCAATAACATGTCTAAATAAGATTAATTTATAGGTGGTTACATCTTGTCTCCTTGGCCCCTTCAAGGGTAAACAAAAAAGTACCAAAGAAGGATGTAGTGGCACATCATGCAGATATGCAGATGACCTGATGATTGGATGGTCACCAGGGATTGTCACAGAGAAAAGCGAAATCTGTGTATGGCGTGGGTAGATGTGAAGAAAGCTTATGATTCTGTGGATCACAAGTGGCTTTTTGATGCAGTACTTGATTTCGTCTTTTAAGCTAAATTTAAGGTGGCCCGAACCTATTTATATGCGCGTTGGTTATGTTTTTGAATCTCGTTTTTCGGCAGGAATGATTTAACCGATTTCCATGATTTTCGGCATCCTTAATAAATAATGGTCGAACTTTAAGAAAATGCGGACTATCGCCTATCTGCAGGGGTATTCTTGTCCAAAGCTTTAGTTGCAAGAAACTGAGTAATCAGAAATATACGGCGAATACAGTTCGCAATACAAGAAGAACTTTATGCTGAATGCGGAGCAAGATAAAATGATTTTTATTTATCAAACTTACTTTGTATTTTTCCCGCTCTTTTCGAAACCTATCTTAACAAGGCCAATTGTATTATCTACGAAAAACTCTTCAGAGTTTTAAGCGTCGCAGTAACTTTGATATATGGATGTTATTTAATCTTGCCCCGCATTCAGCACAAAGTTGTTCTTCTTGTATTGCGAACTGTATTCGCCATAGGTTTCTGATTACTAAATTTCTAGCAACTGAGAGGCTTTGGGCAAGAATACCTTTGCAGATAGGAGATAGTCCGTCAGCAGTTGTCCTCTATTTGTGTGTCAACTTTCACAAATGTGTTAGTGTTGCATTTTAAGGTTTAATTTGACCAGCTATTTGTGCAGCGAGTTCTACGGTCACGACTGACTTCAAACTTGCAGATATAAAACTATAGAGTTCTGAGGCTTATTTGCCGAAGTTAGAGAAAAATCTGTCCTAGGGTTTTGAAATTATGGACATTTTTTGCAAAAATACGGTTTTAAACATGTGCCGATATATCAAACGTATTTATACCTATAAGAAAATAAATAGCATTTTCAGGGACCGCGGAGGGGGAGGGGCTGGTAGGGCCGCGGCCCCACCACTTTTTTGCGGCCCCACCCCCACTTTTTGCGCTAAAAAGAAAAATAATTAAAATTAAAAAAAGACTTGAAACAAGTTTTTTTCCGTCTATATTCTGCTATATTCTCTGTATTTTCTTTAATTTCAAACGCCAGGTATTTTGTGGGGCTCCTGTGCTTTTCGCGGTAATTGTGCCCTGGGGCCGACTTGCCCCTTGATCAAACACCATGCCTTGGCCACCCCTTCGCTTTGTTCGGCAGCGTGTTTTGTACTTCCAGCTCCGGCAGAGTTTTTTATCAGTTTTATCAGACGAAATGAAGAAACTTACTAGCTTTTTCAAGCCAAACGAAGGTGAGTAATTGTTTTGAGTTGATAAAAGTTTTATATTTTGTCCTTCTCCTTTCGAATCAATGAAATATTCGATGGCAATAAGAATTACATGACTTGAACAGTGAACGGCCATAGTTAGAAATTTTTCAGATCACTTCAGTGTAGTATTTTCTATACTAAAATTGTAATCGCGTCTTTTCTTGCATTGAATCTGAAAGACATGGCTGAGATCGAACATGAAACAGCAGCGATTAAGCAACTTGACAGTACTTAATTGTCATAAGAAATTAACGGAAAGCTTGGACGTGATTCAGATCGCAAACACATTTGCTGGACGGAATGAAAATCGTATGAAGAATTTCGGTATTTTCACTAATGCCGACCTATAAAGAGCAACAAATACTGGATAAAGTATGCAAAGTCACGCGACAGAAACAAATCAAATGTTATGATTTTATTCCTTTTTTTGATTTTCAATATGAAAAAATTATTTTCAAATGTCAGCCCTCCCACTTTTCACCTTGCTCCGCGGTCCCTGATTTTCTTATAGTTCAACCATTCTTTATTAAGGATGCAAAAAATTATGAAAATCCTGCCGAAAAACGCGATTCAAAAACCTAACTAACGCGCACATAAATAGGTTCGGACCACCTTAAGGAGTAACTAATAGTTTCAGAGAAAAAAAAGATAAATTAAAATTCAAAAAAAAAAACCTAGAGATATGTACCATTGAATAGATATAAAATTCGTTGGCAGATGTTGCAAATCAAACCATTACAGCGCCGCAAAAAGTGTCTAATTTTCAATTTTCAAGGCGTACAAACTGGCCATGGCGCCACAAAAATTAATGCTCAACTCCCCCTCCCCACCACCAGCGCAGTCAGACCAAAGCAAACCTATTTTAGTTATAGTCTCGATAAAGCCCAGAGTTTAAGGCAAAATCATTTTTTTCCAGCGAAATTCATCGAGCAGTTTTTTATATATGAGTGAGGCAGCCTCGGCTGATGCTGTTATTTTGTAAATAACTGCAGTAATAACTTTTTCTCAACAAGATATAATACTAAAGGCGCTATTAACAATTAATTCCAATTGGGCAGGCGTACGTGTATCTTGAAAACGTACGTAGGTACTCTACTTAGTTCATCTACCATTCAAATTCATTTCCCAAAGCAACAACATGGCTATTGTGTTTTTCAATTTGGCGATCGGCTGCATTTCCTTAATGTCAGCCGCGACTGCAAATTTCATGCAACTCGGGCTTTTCCGTGATGAACATCGGCAAATTCCCTCTGGAAAATTTCAAGATGGATCAGGACATCCGGCTAATAGCAACTAAAAACATTTCTTCCTTAGTCGCAGACGCATTCGATTGCACATTTAGGTGCATCAATCAGATAAAGTACAATTCCCTTAGGGACCGAAATAATTAGTACTACTCGTTTTTTGTTGTTAGAATATTTCGTGTAACGTAAACAGCTAATATTTAAACAAACCAAATTCTGAATTCTCAGAAAAAAAAATAAAAACATTTAAAAAACAACCGGGTTCATCAATCGTTTCTAGCTTTTTACATGTACTTGCCTTCTGTCAAATAATCCCTGGGTTGTTACTAATCTTCACTGGCTGGCTCTCTCTCTTTTTTTCTAATCCCCTTAAAACAGAACCGACTATTCTCTATAAAGTGGAAAGATCTTAAAAGCTTCATTACTAGAGATCAATTCACGCACAAGCCATATTTCCAGTACTGGCAGTTAATTGCGCGCGTACTTCCACGCGGTTTTGGTTTCCGAGACTCAATGTCGCCATAATTCTAGAGGGGAAAATGAGGAAAATTACATTAAAGAGAAGATTTTAGCATATTTTTATTTTGTAGAAAAATTAATTAATTTACTCATCCTGTCTTATACTTAGCGCAAACATACGACTTATAGTTAAATTATTAACGATGTTAGCTTAGTACCGAACACACAGTAAGAAGCAATCTGTGAATAAGGGAAAGCGGTACATTGAATATTTCGTTAAACCAAGCGCTTTTTCCATTTTCACCCGCCTCTGTTAGGGTGTCTAATAATGGTCTTTATTCTTTTAACAAAGATGATGATTTGTTCTTTCTTAACGCTGGTGATAAGGAATTCTATCATTTTTCAAGCAAGTGCAAATTTTCAACAGTCTGGGCTTTATCGAGATGAAAACCGACGAATTGCCTTTGGAAACTTCAAACTGGATCAGGGCTTCAAGTTGTCCGCGACTAAGATCGCCTCTCCAATGGTTTCCGACATATTCGATTGCGTTCATATCTGCCTCAATGGGGCAAATTGCAAATCGCTTAATTTTGGGGTGAATCCATACGCAAACGGACTTTATCAGTGCGAATTGCTGGACACTGACAAGTACAGGGGAAATACAATTGATTTGCAACCAGATGTGGCTTTTCATCATTACAGCCCGTGGGTAAGTTGTAGTAAAGTAGTAAATACCTTTGGTTTTATCTAAATAAAACCTGCCCTACTTGCATACATTTTGCGCTCGTCCTTAGCTGACATAAACCTTTAATGTGTGTGTGGATCTAAGCTTGAAGCATTTTCGCAGCAGTATTGTCTGCTCTTTGGAACGAGCCACAGGGCCCTCAAACCGGTAACAAGCTCATTTTAAAACGGGTAAAAATGAAATAAGTTTTTTTTTTTCATTTATTTTTTTCCTTGGACGGTGTTCGGCAATCACGCTGAATCATTAATTTTTTTTCTTTTTGGGCAAACGTCGATAAAGATATTAAAAAAGTACAGTCCTAATAAGCAAAAATCGTATTAGATTAGGCTGTAAAATCAATTTTTTGGATCCGTGATAAAAGTGGTACATTTTTTAAAAAATTATAGCAAACTGCTTTTCTTCGTGATATTATCCCTTCCTAACTACGCTGGTCATTGTAAACAACGTTTAATTTTAAAGCGCTGACCATTTTAGACTATAGAGCTATTGCTTAAGAAGTACAAGTTACTAACACAGGAGCAGGTGGCGCAATTTGTCCACACCAGGTAAACAGCGATGTGGGATACTTTATTCATCAAAACTTATAGTGTTACTAACTATCGGTGTGCCAGCTGAATTAAAACCCACTGAGTTCCTAGAGCAATCAGCTTACTCTGGGCGGTTCATTTTGATAAAATTTGTTAAGTCAGTCGCCATGGTTACTAGATATGACGTCATAAGTCGACTGATATTATAGGTCATTTTTTTATAATATAGAAATGAACAGGGGAATATAACTTTGTGAAGTCTTCAAGCTGGCTTCATGTAGCCTACTAATCGGTGATTCATAGTTATAATTTAAATTCAATTAAGTGGGGTGATTCCAATAAATTTGGTGATAATTCACAGAACAAGTTCTACAAGTTCTACTACGAGGTCCAGAAAATAAGGCGATGAATTTCTATATGTAGCATCAAAATAAACATATTTTTACCTGAAATGTTGTGTATTGTACGTCGTTCTTGCAGCTGAAAACGACGTACTATAGCGATTTGAAGGGTGTCACATTCGACTCTCTACTATACGCTCAGGTAAACATGGAATGTAAAAACCCTTCAAATCGCTATATAATTCGTGATTTTAACAGCTGCCAGGACGACAGTACACAACAATTCAGGTATAAAAGATGTCTATTTTGATGTTATACAGTATAAGAATTCATCGCATTACAACAGTCACACAATTTGTGTGGGTACCCTGTGTTCATGATATCCTTGAAATTACAACAGTATATATGGAAGTGGATTCTTGTCCCTACTTAGAGAGCCTCGAAGGCCTCTTCTAATTGAACCTTATTTAGGAAACGAGTCTATGTAGTCAGATTGGGAGTGTGTTATAAGTTTTTCTTGAAGTCATTTGTGCTTTAGCCATTAACTCAGATCTATTCTTTTTATAGTCGTCGTGTCAACAAGGATTTGTAGGCATCCAATGTGATAGGAAAGGTGAGTATTAAGTATACTTATAAAAAATACTTCATGAAATGTGCGTGCGGTATAAACGCACAAGATGTCAAAGTACTACAAATCAAACGATTAAGCTCAGCCAATTCAATAAATGCGATTTCTGATACAAAAACAACTAACGATGTAATTACAACACCTCACATTATTTTCCGCCGGTCGTGTTTTGATTTATAAAGATACCTTCTATGACATTCATCGTTCCCGGCCATAATCTTAAAAATTCTTCTCGAAAAGCTAAATGAAATAATTGAATAATTTGGCGTCCCTTTACAGGAACAACAACATAAACCTTTAACTTAAGCGTTCATATAGAGCCGTATTGGTAGTGAGGGTAAAAATATAAAGTGACACAGGACTAATTTTTTACTTTTTGTTTTTATTTTGAATCTGCAGTCGAAGAAAAGGAAATATCCGTTAGAATTTGACTGTAAAAAATGGGGGCATCTAAGATGACAAAGTTAATGAACCCGTAGATGCTCGATTAGGTCATAATTGTTAACTCCTAATCTCCACTTAAACCTGCAGTAGAAATGTAACTGTACCTCGGGGGTTTGGGGGGGTATACATGTATACAGCTATTTCGAGAAAGGTTTGTCAAAAAAAATGCACACGCGACAATTCCGCAAGGTAATATGGGATATGATCAATACAATGTTCCTGACACCGTAGCTGTCGAACCTACTTTTGTAGCTTTCCTTCAGCACTGACAAACATACGTCCATGGCCTCTCGTGGTGCCATTCTTTCAATTTTCTACAAAGAACAGTGAACTCAAAACTACCCACAATACCTTTCTGGATTGTCGCGTGCACTTTTTCCGACAACCTTTCTCGAAATAGCTGTATATTTCCAATGCAAGACATGTTGCACAACGTTAATTCTGTTGCCTTTTTTTCTGCAATTCAGGAAAAACCTGTAGTGAAATAAAGCTACACAGTCCGCAAGCCACAGATGGTCATTATGTTATCGATCCTGATGGGGATGGGGGCTATGAGCCTTTTATTGTATATTGTAACATGACAGCCAAGAACGGTGTTGGTGTGACAGTTACATGCGTAATGTTACTTACATTGGAACAGAAATCATTAGCATTTCACAGCTTGTTGGTCTCCTGGAAGCTTCTGCAAGTTGCCAGCAATTCATAAAATACGAATGTCACCATTCTGTCATCATGCATAACGGTGACCCATACGCATGGTGGGTATCTCGTGATTTGACAAAAATGACATACTGGGGAGGAGCCTCACCAGCTGATTCTTACAAGTGCGCATGTGGGGTGACGAAAACTTGCGCGAACAGAAGCAAGGGATGTAACTGCGATGCAAACGATCAAGTCTGGCGTGAAGACAGTGGCCTATTAACTAAAAAAGCGCACCTCCCTGTTTTAAAGTTGGTATTTGGAGACACAGATGCTTCTTTTGAAAAAGGTTATCACACGCTTGGAAAACTCAAGTGCTCCGGAATTGCTTAAATTGGAAAAGCAATGCGATGGGAGGTATTTTTGCAAAGATTGGCATAGCCGTAATTCTCACTTGTCTGAAGACGTTTATCTTGCTGAACAAAATGAGAAATTCAAAAGCAAGGAGATTCTCTTTTCCGAAACATTATTCTTTAAGGTTTCCTACAAAAGCGCACATATACCACTTGAGAAAATAATAAAGATTAAAGTACATGTAACATTTTTTCTTAGACAAGTGATGTTTAGATAATGAAATCTCAAAACATTCGCGGGTAACGTTTATAACCCACATAAGAGCTTCCTGAACGCCAGCTAGAATGCAACAGCAAAAGAAATTCAAGCGTCCTCTATCGCAAAACGAAGAACCCTTTTGAACCGAAGATTTCTTTAACTAAAGCCGTTTTGCTGCAGTAATATCTCACGAAAGTAGAAACTCAGATCAATCGATAACTCCTTAGTTTGAATGTTGGTGACGTCAAGTGAAAACCGAGAATAATGATGAATTTGACACAAAATATGCGAGTACCATGTGTAGTAAATATATCTAAGTATCTAGTAAAATTATAGTAATAAAGTTGTGATGATGATGATGATAATAATTATAATGATAATAATAATAGTAATGATGATGATGATGATGATGATGATGATGATGATGTGATGATAGTAACAATAATGTTCATGGGGATGATGATTAATAGACTGAGCCCCTACTCTAAGTAAAGATCGAGGAAGATTTTTGCCAACCGTCTAATCCTGTTATACTTAATTTCTATGTTTGTAATTAGCTTTACCATGCAAGTTCCTAAATAAACCTTAGCATGAATCATGTGAATTATAATTAGTGTACTCCGTTAGCCTCAATTTGACGGCTCTAATCTACATTGTAGCATCCATGAATAAGGAAAGCATTGGGCACTTTCCTTTATCCATATTTCTATTTCATTTTAGATATATAATTTTTCCCTGCAATTTTTCAGCTAAGATATGATGCTATCCGTTTTAGGCCTGGTGGTAGTAGGCTTGAATTTACCACCCGTGAATAAGAAGAAAGCGTTCGAAATTGAGCACCTGCAATGTATGTTCCTATTCATCAGTTTAGATGTCATATTAGCATTTTGTGCTGCATCTTGTTCAAATATGTTTTTTGTTGTATTACGTCTGTTGATCGGGGCATCTGTGCTAAACCGAGTTCCAGCAAATTTTCAACAATCCGGACTTTATCGGGGTCAGAAACAGAAAATTTTCTTTGGAAACTTCAAACCCGATAAGGGCTACAAATTATCGACAACGAAAATCTCTTCTCCCTTGGTTACCGATTTATTTGATTGCACGTTCAACTGCATTACCGACTCAAGATGCAATTCCTTAAATTTTGCAGTAAATCAAGACTTCAACAAACTTCATGTCTGTGAATTGTTAGAAACTGACAAGTACCGGGCCGCGGCAGACGATCTTCAAGCGAATGGCGGCTTTCTACACTACAGCCCTTGGGTAAATATTATTGTTAAAGGAGCCTAATTTTTAATCAGTTTTCCTTTTATGCTGAGAAATACAACGTTTTATCAGTTAACCACCCTGATAGTACTGTAGCTGGTTCGCTGAATTATGCCACTAATCTTTGTTGTAGAGTTTAGGTCTGCCTACCGGCGTTTCTTGAATGACTCTGTTATAGTTTCTTAGCAAATAAGTTCAGTAATTTTTCCAAGGAAACAACTATTAACTTAGTTTTACTTTAATTATAACTTTTTATCACAGTCTTCGTGCCAACGAGAATTTGTTGGAACCCAATGCGAAAGGAAAGGTAAGTTGTGAGGTATTTTGACACAAAATTTACTATTCGTACCGATCTCAGCTGTGCTAATACTCAGAAGAAGCAGTGTATTTTTTTTTCCAGGACTGACAAAAATTTTGCGATAAGGTCTTTGTTTTCCTTTATTCCCAAAATGAGCCTTTGGTTGGACCAAGAGTAGCTAAACTACCAGACGTGAGAGTATCAGTTTAGTGGTGACTCTTTCAGTTTGTATTAATACGCACATAAAAAGGCGAGCAAAAAAGTAATTGGGTGATATTTGACAGTGTTAAGTATAAGTAAGATTTCCTTTTGGCCCAATTAGGCTAAAAATTATAAGTTCACGTGAGCAAATCCCAAAAGCCGCATTTGATGATGGAAGCCCTTCCTTGCTCGTACAGAGTGACAGAAAAAAAATTGTTCGCGCTCAGCTAGAAAATAATTTAATGAAATAAATGTCCTCGAAAAATATAGTGCTTTTTTTCGGCGGGGGAGGGGGGGGGGGGAGAGGGGGGATGAATACACTTAAGTTAAGTTAGTTAGGTTAATTTTTCTAGCAAAAAATTATTCAAGGATAATTCTCCTTTCTGTTTCGACTGAACTCACCTCGGTAAAGGTAGTTTGTGAACGAGCTAAGAGAATGTATAGCCTTTTTCACTATTTATTAAAAACACGCCTTCGTGTACAATTAGATATAGAGCGCCTGGCGACGGCAACTAAAGGGCAGCAGGTGGCTCAACCGCACCATGCGGTCAGGTAAAACACTGGTACTGGCAACAGGGACACAAGTTTTGTTCTTGCTTAGGGACTGTTAATTTACATGGAGGGATGATCGAGGAAGATCTAACACCAGAAGGATCCGGCTAAAAGTGGGATTATCCCAGCTCTATATGTTAACCTTATTCAGTTTACACATAAATGATTGTACTTGTCCCTAGTACTAGGATCTTCCTGGTACTAGGAATTTCTAGCTGGAAGGTAGGAGATTCTAGGTTCTAGCTTCATGTAAACTGCCGGCCTTCGCAAGGAAGATCCTAGTACTAGGCACAAACCACACAAAAATGGCGGCTGGCCGTTTAGGGGCTAATCACAGCGAAAAAGACCACAATTTCGTTTGACGTTATAACGAGCTAATTATTGTGATTAAGCTGAAAGACAGTTATTAACGACAGCAGAGAGAGCAGCAGTTCCAAAATTGCAGTTTTATTTTTG
>CALNXI010000930.1:85433-95714 GCA_942486025.1 Porites evermanni | reverse complement strand
GGGGGGGGGGTGAGAGGGGGGATGAATACACTTAAGTTAAGTTAGTTAGGTTAATTTTTCTAGCAAAAAATTATTCAAGGATAATTCTCCTTTCTGTTTCGACTGAACTCACCTCGGTAAAGGTAGTTTGTGAACGAGCTAAGAGAATGTATAGCCTTTTTCACTATTTATTAAAAACACGCCTTCGTGTACAATTAGATATAGAGCGCCTGGCGACGGCAACTAAAGGGCAGCAGGTGGCTCAACCGCACCATGCGGTCAGGTAAAACACTGGTACTGGCAACAGGGACACAAGTTTTGTTCTTGCTTAGGGACTGTTAATTTACATGGAGGGATGATCGAGGAAGATCTAACACCAGAAGGATCCGGCTAAAAGTCGGATTATCCCAGCTCTATATGTTAACCTTATTCAGTTTACACATAAATGGTTGTACTTGTCCCTAGTACTAGGATCTTCCTGGTACTAGGAATTTCTAGCTGGAAGGTAGGAGATTCTAGGTTCTAGCTTCATGTAAACTGCCGGCCTTCGCAAGGAAGATCCTAGTACTAGGCACAAACCACACAAAAATGGCGGCTGGCCGTTTAGGGGCTAATCACAGCGAAAAAGACCACAATTTCGTTTGACGTTATAACGAGCTAATTATTGTGATTATGCTGAAAGACAGTTATTAACGACAGCAGAGAGAGCAGCAGTTCCAAAATTGCAGTTTTATTTTTGTCGCCCGCCATTTTAAGGTCCTTCTCGATCCTTCTCTGCTTGGGCACCACAGTGAGCGAAATTTCTGCTTTTAAACCCAACGAAAAGTTTTTCTTCTTTCTAGGATCTTCCTGGTACTACTGACACCTTTTGCGCATTCATTTGCGTGAAACGACGACCACTAGTGCGAAGATACATTCATTAGTCCGAAAAAACGAGCATTTGCGCATAAATCAGATTCAATAACGATTTTTGCATTATAATCAACATTCAATAACATTTTTACGCATTTATTTGCGTCATTCGACTTATGCCACGGTTTGCAATTCAATACCTGCATTCCTGGACAGCCTTAGGACGGATAACACAAACATTAGTGCGCTTGAACAATCGATCATTTAAGCGTACTTTGCATTCAATATACAAAAATCGATTTTCAATTAAACGATAGAAATCCAAACAAATTTGTTCTGAATTTCAGTCTATTGTATCCCTAAATAACCTCTCTATTTAAACAGTTCGGCAGGTAGGTCTGCACGAAACGGTACCCCTTAGCACATTTAGCTGCGGTCACAGTGTCTATGTTCCGACGCAGAGCTTCACAGCGGTTTTTTGCTTTCGAAATTCCCCTTGTGGGATTCCTAGGAATTTGGCCTCATTATTGTTATCCATACATCTTTGAATCCCCGGAGGCGAGATGTCGGCCTTGGGTGTCGCTTTCAGACAGCTTAAAACCAACCTGTTCCAACGTTTTTTTCGGAATTGGTATTGTTTAACTGAAAATTGATTTTTGCATATTAAATGTAAAGAATGCTCAAATTGATTGTACAAGTGCATTAATCTTTGTCTTATCCACCCTAAAGCCGTCCATGCAGGAATGCTATTGAATTTCAAACGGTGTCATAAAAATAATTTCAATGAATAGTGTTTGCACTTAAATGTTTGTCTATTGTCCCTATTGACGTTCAAGATGGTGTTAATGACTTGGATGTTGGCGTTAATAAAAGTATATTTTTCTAGTTTGATTGCCGAATGACGCATATGAATTCCGAAAATGTTATTGAATATTGATTAAAATGCAAAAATCGTTATTGAATCTGAGTTATGCTCAAATGTTCGTTTTTATTTATTTATTTTATTCGCTTCGCACTATTAGTCGCCGTTTCACGCAACTGTGTATTTTCTCTTAATGGACAGCAAAGGTGTAGTACTATGTTTCCTCCATGTAAACATTTCCTCAGACATTAATATTATCAGATGTATCGCAAAAACAGAGAAACAGACCAGGTAAACGCGCGTGCGCGTGCTTGTTGTCAAAACATCTCTTAACAGCTTAATTAAGAACTAACGGTTTTCATTCTTGATAATGACGTTAGAAATATCAAAAAGTTGTTTAACGTTCTTCAGTATATTTTCTTCTTCTTCTTCTTCTTCTTCTTCTTCTTTTTGCGTATTACAGGAAAAACATGCAGTGAAATTAAACTGTACAGTCCACAAGCCACAAGCGGCTCTTATGTTATCGACCCTGATGGAGAAGGAGGCTACGAACCTTTCACAGTCCATTGTGACATGACTGACAAGAACGGAGTTGGAGTGACAGTTGTTGGGCATGACAGTGAAACAAGGACTTTGGTTAATGGTTATGGAGGCAAGGGAAGCTACGTACGTAATGTCCATTATCTAGGGTCAGGCATCACTAGTGGTCCACAGTTGGCTGGTCTTCTGGACATGTCTTCACATTGCGAGCAATTTATTAAGTATGAATGCTATTATTCTGTCCTCCTGAATACGGGCAGCTCCTATGGCTGGTGGGTATCACGTGACTTGGTAAAAATGACATACTGGGGTGGAGCCTCTCCGTCTGATTCCTACAAGTGCGCATGCGGGGTGACGAATTCGTGTGCAGACAGCAGCCGCGGTTGCAATTGCGATAAGAATGATGGTGCATGGCGTGAAGACAGCGGTTTTCTTACAGAAAAGTCCCACCTCCCTGTTTTGCAATTGAAATTCGGGGATACAGATGCATCCAGCGAAAAAGGTTACCACACGCTGGGAAAACTGAAGTGTTACGGAATGGCTTGAGGCTTGGAGATAAACTCTCCGTTATCAATTGTAACACTGCAACGTCAATACAACATCTTGCTGTCACTGTAAAGGCATCAAAAGGGATTGTATCAAATACTGTCTTAGTTTCTAATTTTTGCTAAATGCCTTTTTTTCTGAAGTTGCAAAAGCTTAAAAAAAATGGTTTGTTTACCGTAATGCCGAGGCACATTTTTTGGGAAAACTGAATAAGATAGCAGATTTTGCAATTGAAATTTGGAGATACAGATGCGTCTAAAAAAGGATATCACATGCTACGAAAATTCAAGTGTTACGGAATTGCTCAAGTTGTAAGGTTGAAGAAAAAAGTTTTCCAATGCAATACTGAAACATTAATCAGACATCTTTTTAGTACGTTTTTCACTTGCATTTAGTTGCCAGAGGAAAGCGGGGAAGGAGGGTGGGTTATTTAACACTGAATGGAATCGAGTGAAAGTGTCCCACGATATTTATACTTCAGAAAAACTAGTTTTCAACCAAAGTCGCGCATTTTTATCCGAGAAGAAAACAGTAGACGGGGCCTAAATTGTAAGTTGAAATAAGACCAAGATTATCGACATTTAGTATATAAAAGTTTTATTTTATTTGTCGGTAAGAAAAAGCGACGACCGCGGCCGTTCGGTCATTGAGAGCCACAGTTGTCATCGTTGGCAACAGTAAATGAGTTAACAAATCATCATTTTTGCGCTCAATTATCTCACTGTTTTAGTATAACAGTAAAACAAGTATTCACCTGAGTGTCGGTGGCTTCCACATCACTAGCCACCTCCACTTATATATATATAGTCATAATAATAACACTAAAATAAACATATGTGTCAGGTTGAGAACTGAAAATAGGCGGAAACTTGTACATAGATTTTAGCACAGAGACGTGAACCTATAGAATTAAGCTTGAAATACAACAGAGACAACAGAAAGCAGAGTTGGAAGCAAATTTAGCCAACAAAACAGACGTTGTTGAAGTGAAAAGAGACACGCGTGACAGGGAAAGTTTTCATATTGCCAACACTGTTCCGAAGCAGCTTGCTGCAGATTAGCTAAATAATAGGCCATTTGCACGATGGCGTCATTTTACTACTACGACCAGAATACTTTTGGCTTTTTCTTTTATATTTAATTTAGAAATCCAGCGAGGTTTAAACAACAAAAGCCTTAATTTGCACAAGAAAGCAAAACTCTCAAGGATTCTGGTCGTAGTAGTAAAATGACGTCATCGTGCATATGGCCTATTTGCGAAAACAATAGGATATTTCTCAGAAAATAAAGTCGTATAAGTAAGTGTACCATTTGCATTGAGTGTACAAAGAGGTGTAAGCAATATAAAAGTGGTTTCGCACATTTCCATAGTAACAAGATTACTAATTGGAGGATAAAACTGCACATTTTGCCTCCACTACACGATCGAACACACAAAAACAAACAATATAGAGAAATGCGTGCATCGGTCAGCCGGGCCCATGATACACTTTATATGCCCTCGTAACAAATGTCATCGTTACAGTAACATAAATACGTCACAGCCGAACACCTAAACCCCCAAAAAAGCAATTATTGGAAACATAGGGACCGTGTAACCCCAACCAATACTGTGGCTTCGCGCGTGGCCTTTTGAGATATAAGGCCAAGCTAGTTAAAGTAAAGCTTTGTAACATGTATAGAGAAGCTAAGGCCATGATAATAGAGCGATTTTCGTATGATCTTGAAAATGGTTTCGGTAAGTGTTCGTTATTTGTTTTATCAGCCAATGGATGAAAAGATCAAAATATGTACTCTTCGTTTTCCCGCTAAAGAAAACCTTAATATGGAGAAGGCATTGTTCGATTGGTCTATCGTGTCGCAGTATGACGTCAAAGCAAAGTATCGATTGATTTCTAGAAAGTTCTTGGGCATGAAGTTTTTTCATCCGA
Organism: Porites evermanni; assembly: GCA_942486025.1. Lineage (NCBI taxonomy): Eukaryota > Metazoa > Cnidaria > Anthozoa > Scleractinia > Poritidae > Porites > Porites evermanni. The sequence goes on along the minus strand of CALNXI010000930.1, from coordinate 91,004 downwards.
GCGTTCGCTTAACCAACCAAAAGCCACCCGCGTTTGTATCCGTTCGACAAACCAATCAAATCGCTCTATTTTCGTTCGTTTGTTGTTTCTGTCTTGTTCGCGCGTTTCAAGGTCATACGAAAATCGCTCTAACGGCAACTAAAAAGTACACGTCACGTTACAAATGCGAAACGAACTAAGCCAAATATAACAAAGTAAAAACTCAATTTAACAACACAAGTTGACTTGGCGAGGCTGACCGTATAATGACACTAACAACAAAACGGTAACTATTTCAAGCCCCCGAGCCGCGATACCTCGCGCGCAACACTCGACCCTAGTCGCTCCGTACCGTGCCGGCAAAATATTAATTTTTGTCAATCCTTATTTACACAATTTACATTGTACTGTACCGACTAAATCTGCTTACCCTAAAGTACCGATTGAATCGGCTGTGCTGAGTAAGTGTACAAAGAGTACCTGCGGTACAGAATGTACAGGCTGCTAGGAGAGATTTTTACATGACTTCGGCGAATTATCTGAATTATAGAACCGATAAAGAAAAGGAAATCCTGTGGTGAGACTATGGAAACAAAGAAACTGCTGGCCGCGTAAGACGCGACATGATTTTTACACCAAAACGAGGCTCTGACTCAAAGAACACAAAAGAATCTCCCAAGACAAGTGTCTCGGTTGTATTTATGTGTATTCTACAATTCTCGAGTTCCATCTGCTCCGTGTGGGGGGAACGGTAAGGGTGGGAGCTCTGAAGAGACTGTACTCCATTGACATATCTCTCAAAGAGGGGCTAGGAGGCTGATCAGAGTCACGGGCAGCTTGTTTTTCTTTTTACTATTTTGCACTGTCACAAAAAGTGTCCGAAAATCGCTTCTCAACTCCACAGATGTACATGGATCTAGGTTGGAATGTTATTCTTGGGGTAACGGCCATATACATGCAGGAATATTAAACGGCATTTAGCGACAGATTAATTTTTGTAAACAGGCATATTTTGCACAAATTCTGTACTATTTAGAAGCCCAAACCAATGTCTGAGTTGGTACTTCTTATCCCATCCGAAAGGCCCAAAAGCAGAAATCACATAAAGCATGTACTAGGAATAACAGTCTCTAGGGCACACCCCGTTTAAATGGCTCAGGACAAAAAAATTGTGTTCCGTATTTCGTTCACCCGGAATCTGCAAGCTTTTGAGAGGCCAAGTTTGCAAGTTTTTGAGAGGCAAAGCTTCCAAGTTTTGACCTGATCAGGATTAGGTCAAAATTTAGGTAGAGTGCAGGCAATGACCAGAAGACGATAGATGTTTGGGAAATCCGGTCTTCATCGCAAGCACCAAGTGCTAATAAAAGGACTGCCAGGGCCCAGTTGTTCGAACGCCGGTTAGCGCTAACCATGGGTTTAGTTTTAACCCGGGTTTCTTTATCTTTTAATCTAAAGCACTTTGTCGCATAGTTTTCTCTATTCTTTTTAGAATATCCAATCATCAAATTGTATGCAAAGAGAATTAAACTAAATTTGCTTTTTAAGCGCTCATATCTGAGTTCAAATTTCGAACTAACCCAGGGTTATCTTAACCCAGCTTTGAACAACCCGGCCCTGAGTGTTTTCTATCTAAGCACATTTCCAAGGGATTTGGGAAATGGATTGTCTTTCTCCCAGAACAGCATGCCTTCTACTTCATCTTCCAGCTGCAGAGCCTTATTTACTTTAATTGATGGCACTAGACAAGGCAAATTGCGAGCGTGGCGATCTTCGTCAAAACTCGATCCTGCATTTGTATGATTAAGGAGTCAAGAATGGGAATTAGCTACAGTCTTCTTGAAATGATAGATTGGACTGGAACTTGTATTATAACCGGTTCATGAAAAAAACAAACAAAACAAACAAAACAAACAAAACCAAAAGAAAACAGCAGGTGATTGAGGCAGCTTAAAAATCATGCAGTAGTATTGGTTATGAGTTACCTTATTATAGGAATTAACGCTCCGTGAAATTAACGCGAATCGTTAAAATTCGCGTTGATTTAAGTCGCGTTAATTTTGTTGAGCGTTAATTTCCGCGACGTTAATTAAGTGCAACGTTAATTTCCGCGCTCTTAATTTCCAGTACTTTAACCCCAATTTTGGAACCTGTCCAGACATTCTTGACACCTAAAAAACAAGCTTTCTTTCTTTCCATTTACCCTGTATTTTTCATCTTTCACAAAAGCTAGGGCGAAGGTTTACAATATTTCGAGTTCATCTTCATCGTTGTCGCTGTCAGAAGTGACGTCAATACCTTCTCCTTTGATTTCGGCTACCAACTGGGTCTTAATCGTGTTAATTTCCTTTATTATGAAATTCTACCTCCTCTTTCTCGTTAATTTTCTTTAATCGAAAGTCGTTTACCATTAAATTCGCGTTAATTTAAGTCGCGTTAATTTCCAATACCTTAATTTCATGGAGCGTTAATTTCCTATAATAAGGTACTCGATAGACATACACAAGACTTAAAACTTCATGAGAAATAAAATGATGAATTTGACTCAATATTTTGAGCGAGTAAAATGTTGACATACATCTACGTTCCCGCCAATTGCAAAACTTATAGCTTTGGGTGAATGTTCTCTATTCAGGTCGTCATGCCACATTTTTTGGGTTAAAGGCTCCTTGTCTCAGAGAAATACAGCGAAACCTCTATTAAGCGGACCCCCAATTAAGCGGACACCCTCTATTAAGCGGACATTAAGCCGTGTCGCGAAATTAACGTCTTATATTTCCCTTTATAACCAACACCTGTTCAGCGGACACCTCTATTAAGCGGACGTGGACACTAAAATAAGTTGTATTTGGCTAATTTCTATTCTAAAAACCTCTATTAAGCGGACACCGGCCGGACTGAATTGACAATAGTAGTTACTGTATTGGATTACGTCCTTGAAATACGGGCTGAAGTCAGTTAATGTTTTTGCATTTAAAAACAAATTAAAGTTGGTAGCGAAAGGTAATGAACTTGAACTCTGGATATCAACTGGATGGCTTCTTTAATAACATGCAGCTTTATCGCAGTACGGGGTAACCGTTGAATAGTAATCGAGAAACAAACATTGCGCAATTTCTACAAGCTTTATTAAGCGGGCACTTGGGAAGGTCCCGAAGGTGTCCGCTTAATAGAGGTTTACAACTACCTAAAAGCTGCTAGGTGAAAGCTACGTGAAAGCTTGTCAGGAAATCACTTTTAAGATGATAATAATACACAGACCCTACGAGTTAATCTAATCATCTAAAGGCATCAGAAGAGGATTTCTACAATGATCCTCTTGGCAGTTTATCACGTTATGTTATTGGTTTTGTTTGCTAGTTCTTAGCTCCCTCTCACAATGCGTGCCTTATTATATATTCTATTAAAGGCAATTTTTACGGCTTTAATTTACCACCCATGAATAAAGAATGCATTTGGAATAGAGCACCTGTAATTTTCATTCCACTTCGTTTTGTAATGCAAGACGTTTTAGAAGATGTTTTTCGTTGCATTGCGTTTGGTGATCTGGACATCTGCACTAAACCAAGCCACAGCAAATTTCCAACAGTCGGGGCTTTATCGGGCTCAGGAACAGAAAGTTTCTTTTGGAAACTTCAAACCAGTTAAGGGGCACAAATTGCTCGCAACGAAAATTTCCTCTCCTTTAGTTTCGGACGTATTTGATTGTGTATCAAGCTGTATTAGCGACTCAAGATGTAATTCGATTAATTTTGCGGTAAGTCCAGACTCCAACAAACTTCATGTCTGTGAATTGTTAGACACTGACAAGTATCGGGCCACTGCAGGTGACCTTCAAGTGAATGTTGGTTTTCTTCATTACAGCCCTTCGGTAAGTGATAATTAAAAGAGCCTAATTTCTTAGCTGTTTTTTCTAAGCTGAACTCATATCCTTAAGGCTGAACTAAATAGTTTATCTGTTACATGTACTTCTAGCCGTTTGGCCGATTCATGGTTACTGGGTGTCATTTACTGTTAAGTTTAGCTCATCACCTTTTGGAAAATCAAATAATAAAATAAAATAAATTTCTAACCCAGTTTTACTTAAAACTTGCTATTGCAGTCTTCATGTCAACGAGATCTCGTTGGAATCCGCTGCGAAAGGAAAGGTGAGACGTGACGTATTTTTGAACGTAATATGTTTATAGCAGTTAGATTGGACTGTATTAGTACCGTTTCGCGCTGTGCTAATACAGAAGCGGAGTAATTTTTTGAAGGATTGAGCAAACTATTGCCATAAAGTCGTTGCTTGTTTTGCTCCCGAAAAATAGCCTGTGTTAGACTAAAGGTTGTTATGACTACATGTTATGAAAGGAGTCAGCGGGCAACCCTTAAATACGCAAGAAAGATGAGAAACCAAATCACAAACCATCAGAACAACAACTTTTGGAATAGAGTTAATCATCAGATGCCATAGCTGCAAAAATTAAGAAATCGCTCTCAGAGCAGTATGAGTCAGAGCAACAACACCACTAAAATATTTCAAGAAACCGTAAAAAAAATAAAATTTTAGTAAAAGTAGAAATAAAAACCTATTTTTAGAAAAAAAATGCTATTTTTGAAAAAACAAAAGTCGCTTTCAAAACTCGGTTGCCATGGTAACGTCAATGTTGACGTACATGACACAACGACTTTAAAATGTTCCCTTAATTATAAATTTTAGTAAAAGTCGCCAAGATTGGTGGTCATAGCTTGAAGGTTTTGAAGTTAACAAAAAACAGGGAAACAAAAAACAGGTCGAGTTAGCGGGAATTCGAGCTATTGGGGTAAATATCTGTGAATGTTGATCAAGGGAAAGGAAATTTAGTTCGAGTTAAAAGCGATCGAGCGAGAAATTCGGTTTATCCGAGTTCGAGTGATCGGGGTTCGACTGTATTTAACATTTTTAGCTTCAAAAGTCCTACCGGTCTGAATAGGGTTCATTCATTCGATTTAAGAACTTTTCGTCTCCAAAATATTACTTTCAATTGATAATTCGAGTTGAAATAAAGGGAAAGTATGGATGTTATTGTATTACTACAATAATGTTGTTGCAGACTTGAGAGAGCTCAGAAGTTACAATAGGTAATCTCATGATTTTTCTTGTGCAATTTGGAATAATTAAATAAGTACCACTAAATTCTTCAGACTAGCAAAAGATCTTTAAAAAAAAATTTCCTTAGCAAGTCCTTACTTATTCCAAATTCCTCAGGAAAATCATGTGATTACTTATAAAAAAATATACACGAAAAAACAAATACAGCAAAAACTTTAGACAGAGCGGGCTTTTTTTTATCATTCCACTGTTGGTGGCTAAAACAAATTCGCACAAAGGTTGACAGATTAAAAATTTTTGATGAACAACACTTTCAAAATCGTTGAACTAAAAATTTTGAAGTTCGCAAGGTTTGATTTTACGTTATTAAAACCTTTTAACAAAAACCTGGCTTACAATAATCAGCAAAAGGAAACTGCGTTGACTCGATTATGAAAGCTCTGATAGAACGAAGGAAAAGTATATAGCCATTGCTGTTTAGTGTCTGCTTTTTTCTCGTTGTTTAATTGAAAAAAAAAAAA
>CALNXI010000930.1:75354-79193 GCA_942486025.1 Porites evermanni | reverse complement strand
GAGGTGTCCGAAGAAATGATTTACCCAAATTTATAGAGATGTATGGAGACGACATGCTGGTGCTCATCCGGGATGAGCACCAACATGGCGACCAGAAAACAACAGAAACACCTGTTACCGAGTTTTGCTACAGAAACGCAAATTTACTCCTAGAGGAACTCATTTAAAGTAATACTTTTTCTAATACATGAACTGTTTAGATATTAGCAAAATTCCCCGAAAAAAGTGACTTTTTTAACCTACATGACAGCTCTGTCGGCCGTCACGTAAATGCTGTGTCACGCAAAAGCTTAGAAATTCTTGAAAGCGTACTCTATTACAAACCAAGAGTCCTTTTGAAGCGAAAATTTGTTTGAAAATTAGTTTTCAGCTGCTCTAATACACCATGAAAGTAAAATCTCCGTAGGATGGATAGTTGTGGTTTGAATTTTTTAGTGACGTCCTGCGAAAACCATCAATTGTTTGTTTGTCTGTTTTTTCTTTTTTCTTTTTATGGCATAGGTCAGGGTTCGACTTTCGCCATCCTCACTTTTCTTGTTTGCATTTTGTTTGTTTGTTTGTTTGCTTTTGTTTTGTTCAGGTTTTGTTTTCGTAACTGCATAAAATGCGTCTTTAACTGCGCGATAATGCTGGGAAGGGGTTCAAGTGGAAAAGAGAACTTTCCAATTCCCTCAAAAAGGTTGTTTTCTCAGAAAACATCTTGATTCCGTCCTAGGGTTAACAACCTATCCTCTGACCACACGTACTTCTCTCACAAACTCTGAGTACTCCTAAAGGGAATATAATTCAAAAGTATAAAGAGAGAACTGTATGTTACAATATAAAATACAAGCTAGAATTCTCATTTTTGATCATATGATATTCATATTCCTTTTAAATTCGTCTTTACCGTCGATTTTTAGAGGTTTACTTCATTGAGGTAAAACTGATTGACCAAGTGTAGCTTTTGTATGTAAAGCTGCCCCCTCCCGTATAAAACCAACAATGAATAATAATATACCGTAAATCGGTTGTACATGAAAACAATAAAACATGGGAAAGACGTATTTTACGGATATAGCGAGCACATTTGACTATGTACAATGTATTCTTAATCATATACTAGAGACTCTATCTCTTTTAATTATTAGAAGCACAATGCAAGTGCCGGAAATATTGAACTGGTTATCCTTAGAATATGCTTACAGTATCCAATAGAAGTCTACGATTAAATATATCATAAAATATTCTTTCTCCGTAAAAATTACCCAGGATAGCCTAACAGAAGTTTTTTTTTTTTAATGAATTTAAAAGGAACAGTCGTTGGGTGCCCCTGAATTATATAGAAAATGATCTGAAGGGAAATCAGAAATTGCTTCGAGTTAGCGGGAGGTTAGACTTATAGAAGGTTCGAGTTACCGGGAGTCGACTGTATATTAAAAAATAATAATAATAAAATCAGGAAAAAAAACAAACAAACAACAAAAAAGAAGAAGAAAGAAAAATTAAGGGTAGTAAGTAGGATTCGATCTCCGCCCTTCGCCTTGATGGGACTTATCCTTTAGTTACCACTTCGATTCACTACTACGGATCAGGACCACGTACATGAAAATCGGTTGTTTTTACAAATAAAGTCGGGAAGAATTCTCAATATTCTGTGGGCGTTTTTAATAATTAAAAAACAACAACAACAACAATTATTCCACTCGTGCTTGTTGGATATTAGATGATTATAGCCAATTCGTTGCCATCTCATATCATCATCATATCCAACACACACTCGTGGAATAATCTAGTGTTAAATATGCGAGACGACTACGTCAACAAACAACTACGTTTACGCCAAATACAAACTGAAAAAATGGCTCTGACTAGTTTCATTTGTCTTGCATTCGGAAATTTCATGTATAATTTATTGATTCAACGCCGACTTCTTGAGAGCAGGTTGTTACAGAAAAAATAACACCCAAGCGGCCTATAAGCTCGGGTTGAAGTCAAATTTTTCTGAAGCTTGAGCCATCACTTTAAAGTATAAATGTTTAACAAGAAAAAATATTATAATTATGCAGCCCCTACTCTAACCTAAATTAAATGATTGCAACAATTGAAGCTTCTGGCAATGATCCTGATCAGTCTAATATTTTTATAATTTAAACATGTAACATGTTATTGGCTTGGTCAGTTAATAGCCCCAGATTACTCTCACCTTGCCCTATTTTGTATTCTATTAGTGGCATTTTGACGGCTTTAATTACCAACTATAGATAAGGATTCGTCCGCAAAAACATCCCCATTCACCTGCAATTTCCATCCCACTTTAGTTTGAGAAAAACATTAGTCACTGCAAATTTGCGCAAAAAAATGTTTTTTGTTGCATTAAGTTTTGTGATCGGGGCATCTGTAGTATACCAAGTAACCGCAAATTTCCAACAGTTCGGGCTTTATCGGGATCAACAAATTGCTTTTGGAAACTTCAAGCTGAATCAGGGCTACAAATTATCCGCGACAAAAATCTCGTCTTACTTAGTTACAGCTGTATGTCACTGCATATTAAGCTGTGTTAGCGACTCAAGGTGCAATTCGATCAATTTTGCGGTAAACCTAGACTCTAACAATCTTCATGCCTGTGAATTGTTAGACACCGACAAGTGCCGGGCCGCTTCAGGTGACTTTCAAGTGAATGTCGATTTTCTTCATTATAGCCCTTAGGTGAGTAAGGTATCAAGAGCCCAAGAGCCTAACGTTTTAACCGTTTTTCCTTTATGCTGAAGAACGCATTTTTTTAGGCCAAAATTCAACGGTTTATTAGTTAACCACTGGCTGGTTCACTGATTAATGCCTCTGTCTTTGTTGAAGAGTTAAGGTCAGTGTCGTTTTTGTTTTTTGTTTTTTTTTGTTTTTTTTTTTTTAATACAATGTCCTTCTTTAATATAGTTTCTCAGCGGGGAAGTAAACAAAACAAAAGTATTCACTCAGTTTTAGTTAACTTTAACTTTTTATTACAGGCTTCATGTCAACGCGAATTTCTTGGCATCCAATGCGAAAGGAAGGGTAAGTAGCGATGACACTTATTTCCCAACGAAAATACTGTAAATGTGTCATGAAAACCATCGACTGTGCATGTCTTTGTACCTTTCTCCAGTGTGCTTATACAGAAGCTCTGTATTTTCCGGTGACCAAAATTCGCCATGATATTAACGTTTTTATTGTTTTTCCTCTGCTCCTAAACTGGGCCAATAGTTGCTATGACTACCAGATATGAAAGTATCAGTAGGAAACCCTTAAAATACGCAAAACGGTGTAAATGCGTCATACTTGAAAATGGTCAAAAGTTTCCTTATGGCCCAATTTGAAGAAGTATAGTAGATGTAAATGTAAATGAATCCTTAGTGCGGTGGCATGAGATGATACGTAAGCCTTCCCTTCTGACAAAAAAAAAAGAAAACAAACGAACAAAAAAAAAAAAGATTTGCTTAGCTAGAAAGTAATTAAAGTAAATATATCTCTGCTATCTTTTTTATACACCTTCTTTATACAATGAGTCCCTTTTTTAATACACTGGGTACCTGAGCTTTCGGCGTCAAATTCATGTTTTTTTTTGTTTGTTTGTTTGTTTTTGTTTTTGTTGTTAGCAAAAGAGGATCCTGGATCCTTTTCTTTTTTTCATTTCTTTATTATTATTATTAGTATTATTAGTATTATTATTATTATTATTATTATTATTATTATTATCTCTAAGACTCTTTTTTAATAAAGACTTTTTAAAAACTCTCTCTCGGTATCAAAATAAAGACCTTTGAAAAAAAACAATGCTAACTATTAAAATCCTATTTACAATTAATTCGCTTAAAAAAAAGAAA
>CALNXI010000930.1:67854-70354 GCA_942486025.1 Porites evermanni | reverse complement strand
ATTTAAAGTAATACTTTTTCTAATACATGAACTGTTTAGATATTAGCAAAATTCCCCGAAAAAAGTGACTTTTTAACCTACATGACAGCTCTCTCGGCCGTCACGTAAATGCTGTGTCACGCAAAAGCTTAGAAATTCTTGAAAGCGTACTCTATTAAAAACCCAAGAGTCCTTTTGAAGCGAAAATTTGTTTGAAAATTAGTTTTCAGCTGCTCTAATACACCATGAAAGTAAAATCTCTGTAGGATGGATAGTTGTGGTTTGAATTTTTTAGTGACGTCATGCGAAAATCAACAATTGTTTGTTTGTCTGTTTTTTCTTTTTTCTTTTTTCTTTTTATGGCATAGGTCAGGGTTCGACTTTCGCCATCCTCACTTTTCTTGTTTGCATTTTGTTTGTTTGTTTGTTTTGCTTTTGTTTTGTTCAGGTTTTGTTTTCGTAACTGCATAAAATGCGTCTTTAAATGCGCGATAATGCTGGGAAGGGGTTCAAGTGGAAAAGAGAACTTTCCAATTCCCTCAAAAAGGTTGTTTTCTCAGAATACATCTTGATTCCGTCCTAGGGTTAACAACCTATCCTCTGACCACACGTACTTCTCTCACAAACTCTGAGTACTCCTAAAGGAAATATAATTCAAAAGTATAAAGAGAGAACTGTATGTTACAATATAAAATACAAGCTAGAATTCTCATTTTTGATCATATAATATTCATATTCCTTTCAAATTCGTCTTTACCGTCGATTTTTAGAGGTTTACTTCATTGAGGTAAAACTGAATGACCAAGTGTAGCTTTTGTATGTAAAGCTGCCCCCTCCCGTATAAAACCAACAATGAATAATAATATACCGTAAATCGGTTGTACATGAAAACATTAAAACATGGGAAAGACATATTTTACGGATATAGCGAGCACATTTGACTATGTACAATGTATTTTTAATCATATACTAGAGACTATATCTCTTTTAATTTTTAGAAGCACAATGCAAGTGCCAGAAATATTGAACTGGTTATCCTTAGAATATGCTTACAGTATCCAATAGAAGTCTACGATTAAATATATCATAAAATATTCTTTCTCCGTAAAAATTACCCAGGATAGCCTAAAACGTTTTTTTTTTTTTAATGAATTTTAAGAGGAACAGTCGTTGGGTGCCCCTGAATTATATAGAAAATGATCTGAAGGGAAATCAGAAATTGCTTCGAGTTAGCGGGAGGTTAGACTTATAGAAGGTTCGAGTTACCGGGAGTCGACTGTATATTAAAAAATAATAATAATAAAATCAGGAAAAAAAACAAACAAACAACAAAAAAGAAGAAGAAAGAAAAATTAAGGGTAGTAAGTAGGATTCGATCTCCGCCCTTCGCCTTGATGGGACTTATCCTTTAGTTACCACTTCGATTCACTACTACGGATCAGGACCACGTACATGAAAATCGGTTGTTTTTACAAATAAAGTCGGGAAGAATTCTCAATATTCTGTGGGCGTTTTTAATAATTAAAAAACAACAACAACAACAATTATTCCACTCGTGCTTGTTGGATATTAGATGATTATAGCCAATTCGTTGCCATCTCATATCATCATCATATCCAACACACACTCGTGGAATAATCTAGTGTTAAATATGCGAGACGACTACGTCAACAAACAACTACGTTTACGCCAAATACAAACTGAAAAAATGGCTCTGACTAGTTTCATTTGTCTTGCATTCGGAAATTTCATGTATAATTTATTGATTCAACGCCGACTTCTTGAGAGCAGGTTGTTACAGAAAAAATAACACCCAAGCGGCCTATAAGCTCGGGTTGAAGTCAAATTTTTCTGAAGCTTGAGCCATCACTTTAAAGTATAAATGTTTAACAAGAAAAAATATTATAATTATGCAGCCCCTACTCTAACCTAAATTAAATGATTGCAACAATTGAAGCTTCTGGCAATGATCCTGATCAGTCTAATATTTTTATAATTTAAACATGTAACATGTTATTGGCTTGGTCAGTTAATAGCCCCAGATTACTCTCACCTTGCCCTATTTTGTATTCTATTAGTGGCATTTTGACGGCTTTAATTACCAACTATAGATAAGGATTCGTCCGCAAAAACATCCCCATTCACCTGCAATTTCCATCCCACTTTAGTTTGAGAAAAACATTAGTCACTGCAAATTTGCGCAAAAAAATGTTTTTTGTTGCATTAAGTTTTGTGATCGGGGCATCTGTAGTATACCAAGTAACCGCAAATTTCCAACAGTTCGGGCTTTATCGGGATCAACAAATTGCTTTTGGAAACTTCAAGCTGAATCAGGGCTACAAATTATCCGCGACAAAAATCTCGTCTTACTTAGTTACAGCTGTATGTCACTGCATATTAAGCTGTGTTAGCGACTCAAGGTGCAATTCGATCAATTTTGCGGTAAACCTAGACTCTAACAATCTTCATGCCTGTGAATTGTTAGACACCGACAAGTGCCGGGCCGCTTCAGGTGACTTTC
>CALNXI010000930.1:47646-58472 GCA_942486025.1 Porites evermanni | reverse complement strand
TAGTAGTAGTAGTAGTAGTAGTAGTAGTAGTAGTAGTAGTAGTAGTAGTAGTAGTAGTAGTAGTAGTAGTAGTAGTAGTAGTAGTAGTAGTAGTAGTAGTAGTAGTAGTAGTAGTATCTCGCAGTATAAAACTTTGGAATGCTGTCCACATTATGAGTAGTATAGGGCGCATAACAAAACCTACACCACTAGTACTCGAGAAGCTATACTTAGAAGTAGAAAAAGTTCGGTACGAAATCTAATACAATCCTAATATACATAATGATATGAATCGCTCTACTTAAAAAGCCAATTTCGAATATTATTAAATTCTCATACTCTGTAAAACCTACGCAAAGACATGATGATATAATTATCTCTACTAGAAGCCTATTTAGAAAATAATTCAGTTTTTATACTCTCATTTTCTCTAATAAACCTACAAGAGACCATCATAATTTGGTTATCTCTTCTAAAAGCATATTTAGAATAATACCAAACTCTTATAATATCAACCTCGTTCCCAGGGTTCTCTCCTACCCAAGAGAACCCTGGGAACGAGGTTGTTATACTATTATTATTATCATTATTATTATTATTATTATTATCATTATTAGTATTATTATTATTATCATTATTATTATTATTATTATTATGGTTATTATTATCCTCATTAAACACAGCTTCTGTATGGCTTGCTGGAGTCATCCTCCGCCTGTGTGCGATGGGGCGGACGAATCCCTTGACCACCTTTTTAGTTCCTGCCAGATTACTCTGAGTTTTTGGGCAGAAGTTATTAAATGGTGTAGCAATCGGGGGATGGTTATTAACCACATCTCAGCTAAAGATATATTATTTGGGAAAAAGGTACATAAAGACAATTTATTTATTAATCATATTTTGCTAGTTGGTGAGCAGTATATATATAATTGCAGATGCACGAAAACAAACCCATGTTTACGGGTTTTCTTGGCAAGACTCAATTACGTTTATCAGTTAGAAACCATCATTGCCAAATCTAAGAATAAAATGTCTTTTCATTTATGGAAATGGCAAGCTCTCTTGACAGGTGGTACACAATTGCCGATAAATACTTGTTAAGGTTTAGTAGTATTGATACCGTCGTTGTGTGTCGTGTGTGCTGTGCGTGCGTGTGTGAGCTATTTGTGTATTATTTATTTATTTATTTATTATTTTATTTTATTTATTTATTTATTTATTTTAATTGTAATGTCGGTAATTTATGTAAAATTAATGTGTTATTGTAAGGCAAGAAATTGAAATAAACAGTGATTAAATTACAAAAAAAAAATCCTTAAAGATCAAGTCACTGCCCGGTGACCTCAGGTGTCCAATACTTTGCGAAGGAGTCTGGCTGTACCCAGAAAGCACGCTGTCTGCAATGATTCCAAACGACATTTTGATGCTATAGCTGTAAAGCTCCTTTTGTTCATTCGATTCTTATCTTTTTCGCAACACGTCTTGTGTTTAACAATTCAGGAAAAAGCTGCAGTGAAATAAAACTGTACAGTCCACAAGCCACAAGTGGCTCTTATGTTATCGACCCTGATGGAGAAGGAGGCTACGAACCTTTCACCGTCCATTGTGACATGACTGACAAGAACGGAGTTGGCATGACAGTTGTTGGCCACGACAGTGAAACCAGGACTCTGGTTAATGGATATGGTCCCCCAGGAAGCTACGTACGTAAAGTCCATTACATAGGAGCAGGCTTGACTAATGTTCCACAATTGGCTGGTCTTCTGAACATGTCTGCAAATTGCGAGCAGTTTATCAAGTATGAATGCCATAACTCTGCCCTCCTGTACATGGGTAGCTCAGATGGCTGGTGGGTATCACGTGACCTGGTACAAATGACCTACTGGGGTGGAGCCTCCCCGTCTGACTCCTACAAGTGCGCATGCGGGGTTACAAATTCGTGTGCAGACAGCAGCCGCGGTTGCAATTGCGATAAAAATGATGATGCATGGCGTGAAGACAGCGGTCTTCTTACAGAAAAGTCCCACCTCCCTGTTTTGCAATTGAAATTCGGGGATACAGATGCATCCAGCGAAAAAGGTTACCACACCCTGGGAAAATTGAAGTGTTACGGAATGGCTTGAGGCTTGGCTAGAGACTCTCCGTTATCAATTGTATTACTGTCATGTCAATACAACATCTTGCTAACTGTTACTGTAAAGGCATCAAAAGGGATTGTATCATATACTGTCTTAGTTTGTAATTTTTGCTAAATGCCTTTTTTTCTGAAGTTGTAAAATCTTTTAAAAAAATGGTTTGTTTACCGTAAAGCCGAGGCACATTTTTTGGGAAAAAAATAAGGTAGCACATTTAACATTGTCTTTGTCTAATTGCACAAAATAAACAATTTAGCTCTTACAGTAAAGGGGGCCTTTTGAACTTTCATTTTGAAATCTGTCATTTCCTATTGAAGTTAATTGACTATTTGTAGTTTTAGACATCTAAGTCGAGTCACTTTTTATTTTTTACAACGAACCTAGCAAAATTTCAGTCACTGTGAAAAAGGGCCAAAATGCAGATTTTTTTTAGCACGATAGAAGCATGGAGAAATAGACAGACCGACGCGAAGAAAAAGACAGAAGAGAAAAAAGGAATGGTTGCACTCTTAGGGTGGATTCACTTGCAACATACGCGTATAACTGTATAGGCCACAGAAATCCTCACCTGTCCAGGATCATCAACAACAACAACAAAATCAATGGAAATGGCGTTTATTTCCTTTGATTTTATCCTCAGGTATCACTAACAGGTTGAGTTACATGTATAAGATAGAGAAAGTTACATATTCGATCAATCAGATTTTTTTTCGGCGTTTTCGTTATTGCAAAATTTCAGTCTTTCTGATAAAGCTTACTTTTCGCGAAATTTTTGCCCCAGTCAATCAAAGATAAAGACTCAAAAAGCCCGGCATAAGCCATGTTTAGACAATGGCAGCCACAACAACGCACAAACTCCCGAAGAAGAGTGCAAACGTTGAAGCAAGGAGGCGCTCACTTGCGGCACTATCATGTGGTTTCTCGCGACAATTTGACTTCTTAGGAGGGAGGGGTTCAGTGATCTTTGGTACTGGTACAAGCAATTTGGGATTCTTCGAGTCCTGGTAAGAAGAAGAAGAAAACAAAACGTATAAATCTGTGAATAAGAAAAAATGATGATTAAAAAATGAAATAAAATAAAGCTGTTTTAAAAACGTGGAGAAACATGATTTTCAGCGACAAGCCAGAAGAAAGAGAGAGATTTGTAGATGTCAAAAGCACTATTGAAACCTATTGTCGGCACGGGAGTCAGAAGACTTTCTCGTCCTGTGTAGATTGGACACTAATCATCTTTCAAAGTAAAAATAGGTGACACAATAAGCAATGCCAGGGTTTGGTTCCATACTGGCGATTTAAAGCCGAATTTTCTGATGTGTCAATGGACCAACATTACCATAATTTCTTTACAGTCTACGAACAGTCTCCGCTTTTATCAGTTTTATTGACAGGGGCACTTTGTGATAGTCGTAATTTTACCTTTCGTTTTTGCTTGTTCATTATTTTATAACTATTTTACCCAAAGAAAAATCTAATACCGCATACACACTTAATGGTAAAAATAATAAATGAACAATCAAAGGTGAAATAAATAAAACAAGTCAAAAAAAATTATTGGCAAACCGAAGGTATTCGTTAATTAATTTCAACCCTTGTAGTGTGACGCTTACGAGAAGAGATACGGTAACCTTTACACTAAATAAAGCCATTCCCGGGCGGGCTACATGATCGTGACAAGACTTGAACATTTTATCAATGTATATTAAATTTACCTCCACTGTCGTATCCTTGGAAAGGCGACATCTAGGGAAAACGTTTTCCACTTCACCTTCGTACTTTTTAAAGTCAGAGGCCATTTCATCAGTCCAATCAATGGTCATATTGACAAGAGGATTGTGCATCCATGAGGTGACGTTCGCCTTATCACTTTAAAACGAAAAGAACATGAGGAAAAATATATAGAGAGGATATTACACGGTGGCGCGAAGATATGAATTTTATTTTCGACTGGCAAAACAATATTTTACGAACGAGCGCAGCGAATGAGTAAAATATTGTTTTTGCCACGAGAAAATAAAACTCATATCTTCAAGCCGCCGTGTAATGTTCTTTTTATTATATAGACAAAAACACATCGATAAAATAATAGAGGGAAATTACCCGAAATTACGTCATCGATAAACTCACGTGTGAGATTATGGAAAATAAACCACTCGGGTCCTAGATGTAGTTTTTATGAATTTTACGAGTGGTATATTTTCCAGTAAAACACTCGTGTCTATATAATAAATAATGATATACCACTAAAGATATATAGGCCATTGCCGAGTTGCCCCATACCTCTGTGTTAAAGCGAGGGTAAGTGAGAAGCCAGTAAATGTGAAAAAGATCTTTCATTTTTTATTCTCATGCAAATAAAACGCATTTTCACATCAAAAGCGAAAAGAGGAAACAATAGCCACTATTATAGAATGACAATGATAAAATTTGCCGTTTATAAAAGGTGCTGGTCTCGAATCTTGTCTGGGTCCCTTCGCGTAAAATGATCATTCAAAGATGAAATTGTCCCTCTGTCGTCAGTTGTTACAATGAAATGCACTCGGTGACCTAACCCCCACCCTCCCTTTTTATTGGTGTTTACTGATCCAACTTCCTAACATTATTCTCAAGAGCGAGCGACTTGAAATCGTTTTAATGAAATGTTACAATCCACACAAACAAATAGGCCATTCATAATAGGTTTGAGAATGTTTTTTCATTTCCCGCGTAGACCCTGAAAAACCCCATCTATTTATTGCAGTCTTCAAGAATATAGACACGTCTCGCCTTTTCCCAGTTTGTAAAACGAATTCTTAGCAGTATATCCTTTTCATGGGAATTACCTTAACCAGAGATCATGAAGCATAGCCATGTATAATCGATCAATCTGACACAAAGCTTACACAAACTAAGATGGTTAAAAAACCAAAACAACACAGACACACACTGATCGGAACGCATATAACGTCCAAGATTGGCAAAAAACACCAATTTGGACCTAAACTTGTATCTGGAAAAAATCAGTTTTCACAAACGCATCACCTTTAAAAAATTTCTTAATTTTCTAAGCAGTTTAAATCCTCTTCTATTCTTATTAAGGGCGGAGACGGACGCGAAAACATCTCTTAAAACGTTAATTCGATCCCATAATCATTAAGCGTCACTGCTTTCATTCCAACTTCTGAATTTCTCAACTTTAGGCAAAATCTCCAGAACTCAAATACAGAAGAAAAAGATGGCCGCCTCTTGTTTTTTTTTTTTGTTTTGTTTTGTTTTTTTTCTGAATTTATGCAATGCGGGTAATCTTTTTTTAGTACACGTCTCCACGTCTTTACAAGAACATATGTTACTTCACAACTTGGCTGAAAAAATGTAATACTTACAAATACTTATCGATGAGTTTATAAGAAGAATCAAAATGGATACTTTGACACTTTCTGAAGCCGCCGTTTGTTACACGTGGATAATAGAACATGAAGTTCAAGCACATCTCATCTCTACTTGAAATTCCACCCTGGATAAAGGAATAATAATAAACCAGGAATAGAATAAAGTGACTCATGCGAGTGATAGATATAATAACGGCTCAAATGACACTTGAAATAAACTAGAAATGACGCCGCTTACAAAATTTTGGCGGGATTAAGATCGCAGCGCACAATGGGAAGATTGAGTGTATATACAACGGCTTTTCTGTATTCTGATTAACTGTATTTTCGATGGCATGGTACAAAAAAGGAGATACGGACGGAAAAACTTAAAGAAGATTGAAACAGATTGAAATAATGGTTTTTGAAAACTTGTTAGCCTAACTAGTTTTTCAAAGTTCATTTCGGTCGTTTGTAACGTGTGATATGGTTCGATATAATGCTTAGAGGACAATTTGCTTTGATGACACGAAGCTGGAATTTTGTCATTCACAAGTATTTACCAAGGTTCCATAGAGCACAAAGCACCGTAGTTGCATTATTGACAAAATTAACTTAACAGCCGTGACGAAGCCCCCTTAATGCCAAACAGCACTTTTTCGTCGTCTTGCTATCTTAGACTACATGGAAATATAATTAGAATGCATGGCACTGGGAGGTTGTTTCTTCCCAAGCGAAATATGTTAAGTAAGACATACATATAACATGGCATGTAAGACTTACATAGATTAGTTTACTGCGATCCATTGAATCGTACTTGCAGTAATGGATTAAGTCATCTCCCTAGAAACAAGTAAAAAAGTATTAGAATGCAATCATAAAAAAGAAACTGAATACCTTGCTTATTGGTACTTAGTTTCACTGGCCTTTTAATTTCGCGTTTTCACGATTATAATAAATTCGTGAGATTAAAGACCCGCAAAAATAGATCCTCGCGAAATTAAAGCACACAAAATTTAATTCCCATGTAGAAAATTAAAAACACAGAAAAAATTATTAACATGGTAATAACATATACAAGATACGTATCGAAAAATACACAAATTGTTTACTGGTTTTACTGCTACGCTCGATTTTTTTTTTAAATAACCTTTACTTAATTTGCAAAGATTTTCCACATTGCTTGTTCCAGTTTATATAGAAATTGCTTAAAACTTCAGACTTAAAATGACGTCGAGAACGCGAAATCGCGAAATTTAATGCTCTTTTTTCATATTTGGCTGTTGAAATCGCGAAAGTAAAACCCCGCGAAATAATTTTTCACCAAAATCGCGAAATTATATGCCAATAAGGTAGGCGCGTCAACCTCCAAACCGAGCCAACGTTTTTTTTCTTTTCATGTATTCTAAACGGTTTGCCACGTTTTGTGAGGAAATGAAAAGAAGACTTGCCCAGGGTAGCTTGGCCGATAGGCGGGTGACGCTTATACCCAGGACAAATAAGCTAAGCCTAAGGGTTCTACTCTTTTATAAAAGCTGGTAAACAGCTTATTGTACTTTGCTAATTAACTTTATGTTCGATAGATTTGCTAGCCATGGTAGTTTAACATGCAATTAAACTTCCAGCGTAGGCTAGTCCATGCACCGTCAAAAACAAGCCTTGACGCGCGGTTAGACTTTTCGAAGTCTTATTCGGTCCAGTTTAGGTATTTTTTAAAACCGCCAAAAGATATTTTCGACTCTTATTCCTGCAACTACCTAGTTACCCTTTCACTATTCAAAGCCTTCATTTACTCAGTCAGAACTAATAGCGTAAAAACCTTCACCTCTGTACGCGCTTTGGTCAAAAAGAAGGAAAATTTTTGACATCAGCCATAAACAGTCTGTTATACATTACAGAAATGATCAATCAGGCACGGGATATAGCGTATTAAAAAAGGGAAAGGTTTATACACTCTGTACAGGCCATGGTTATCAAAGGATTAAAGTAAACTAAAATTTCCTCTGAATTAGTCGTATTGATCTCACCCTAATTTTGCTGCAGCCATTTTATATGACATGCTACAAGAGAGGGTAAAGGGGCTAAGAGAGTTAATCCCACATATAGACCCTATGCTAGCAATGTTAGGATTTATAGAATATTAGAAAACTTTTTTTCAAAATCAGTCGGATTTTATTCGCAAATAAATTGACGCGTTATGCCTAACAACGACCTAACAATACAGTACGTGGTCCTTGGTCCGGACGAAAAAGACGTAAAAGAGTATTTTTTATCTTAGAAGAGGAGCAGTGACATGAAATTTGTCCTGAAATTTGTCCTTCCTAGTGGCAACACCGCCAAAGTGCTACTGTAACAGCATTCACCCGCTAATCCACCCAGCTACCCATGGTAACTTTTGATATGTTAAAATCCTTTTTCCGGATGAAAATGACTGAAATTCAATTTTCCTGATTTCAAAAACGACGCTGATAAAGACACGGGTTCGATTAGCAACCTCTGCGACGGAAATGACTCCACGTATATTTCCGTGAAACTCGGGAAGGAATGTCGGAGGATTAGAGCATCAGAAATTGAGCATAGAGGGCAGTCATAATCTAACAACATAGATAAAGACAATGATCAAATAGAACAGTAACCGAAACTACTATTACTCACTGGCTGAATATTGATTTCCTTTCTAAAAACTTGTATGTCCTGTAAAGCAAAGTGCAAGATCAGCAAATCCATTACTATAAGCATATCTTAACGCTCTTTGGTATTCTTGGGACAGTCTCAAGGACGAAGAAAAGATGACATGTTTCACTGCATAAGACAAACGGCTTTTTATATTTTAAACGAACATAATCAAACCTGAAAATTGAAGTCGTAATTGTTATCCCGTCCAATCTCGGGGAGTTCTTTCCCGTTTCGAACATGTTTGGTCCAGATAGCACGACCTACCGTAGCAGGTACAAGCAAAAACAAAACGATTAACGCAAAAAAAAAGCAAAAAAAGTCAAAAAAAGACAAAACTAAAACTCCTGTCTCATTCCCTCCCTTGGAAAATATCAAAATAGGACAAGCTTTTGTTCTGCATAAATGCTGTTTGTTTGTTTGTTGTTGTTGTTGTTTTGTCAGTCTCTCTCTTATAATGGCGTCGTTGCATCGTAGAAAGAGTACACCAGGATGACAATACAAGGGCCGCTTCTTTACGTTAAATTTGGTCGTCATATCCTTGTATCTCTTTGCGTCAGAAGGCGCAAAGGCCTTTTTGTTAAATGTGTTTGTGCTAATATCTACGTCATACGTTACACCGAAACAAAAATCTGCAGACTGGTGCCCTAAACCGGCCAAAGAGCAAATTCCGCGGGTAACAAGGAACGTGCGGGTGTGCATGGTTACTGAAGAATAAACTTTCTATTGTATTACTTACCTGCCAGGTGGGTGTGCAGTAAACCAGCAAATACGTTGATTCCTCCTCCTGGTAAGTTTGTCGATTTAAGACTGGACTGAAGATGAACGACACTAGTTAGAACTCCTTCACCTACGGTGTAATCTATGCCGTTATTTTGGTTTGTTATTAGGTGAATTTCCACTGTCGAGTACTCTTACGAGAGTGCATAAATTTGTTACGCCCGTAAATACAATAGAGGAAATGTGTTAAGTGTCAAGCGTAAACGTCAAAGTTGAGCGCGTATCAACTTTTACGTTTTCGCGCGACCTTGCATACGTTGCCTTTATTTTATGCACCCACTTTAAATTTCGCGACAGCGGAAATTTACCCTATCAAAATCTGAAGAGTCAAATGGGTTGCAACCGGGCTCTATGGACTGTACCAATTAGTGCATGTAGTATCCTGAGTTTCCATTTTTATAGCTCTTAGAATGAGACAAAACACTTGTTGTAAACCAGCATTAAGGTGTTGCAAAACAGACGTAAACGAACTTTCCGTGACCAAGACGAAATTCTCACGAAAGATAAAATAGAACCCAAACGTTATATGAAAAGATAACAAAAAAAATTAAATTATATTTACCCAAAGCAAAAAAGGCAATTCTTCAAGTTATTTTGCTCATTGATTATTATAAAATTTCCTTTCATATTTTTCAGTTGTATTGCCATAACAGTATATATAATTCTCTTCTAATTTACCTCACTACATTCATGGGTACAGTAACCGATAGTCATCCAGTTCTTCCCAAATCCACCCTATTATTTGGTGAGTAGATGGAAGGATGGGTGCGACTGTTAAGGTGACAGCATGAGTGCTTCGAGTAGCCACATCATTTCACATTGTGGTCTCGATAGGAGAACTGGACTTTATTACTTTGACAGGCGTGCTGTTTTATAGTTTTTCTGTGTGTACGTCAGCATAATTTGTACGTTTTGTGTTCGCCAAGTGTAGGTGCGTGCGGATTCCTAAGTCTTCTTCTTCTTCTTTTATTTCATTTTTATTTATTTCTTATTTATTTATTTGTTTATTGTTAACGATTGAAATCCGGTTCCACTGACAAGAAATTAAGAATAGACAGGATCAAGAATCCGGAATCCAGTGCGTCGAATCCAGAATCTAAGACTATATCTTTGTAATAAGACATGGGGCGAATCAGTATTCTACTCAAATTCACGTCATATCCTTACCGTTATTGAATTTTTACTGATAGTCCCGACGTCATTTACGTTTTTGATGTCATTTCGCGATATGTAGTGGCAAATTTTATCATTTTGGCACTTTGAAAAGATTAAAAGGCTGTTATAATGACGAATCACTCAGTAATTAACACAATACCGAATGCTTAATATAGTTTTTTAAGGCACTCGCTGTTGACGTTGTTTTTAGTTGTTTTTATTGTTTGTTTTTTTTTAATTGTTATTTTTGTTTTTGATATCTTAGATGTTTTTGTTTGTTTGTTGTCGCTTTCAAGGACTGAGACGATCTTAGCCCATAATCCAGCCACCTTTATTAAACAAGTATAGTATAAGAAAATAGAAGGGATTCCCGTCACGAGTTTGTTTAATTATTGGCTTGCATTAAACCTATGAAAAAATGATATTTTTTTAATAGTAAGTAGATTTAGTGTGTAGCACTTCTTAATTTTTTTGCAAAGGCACAAGAAGCACGAGAATTGATGAAAAATTGTGAGTTAAACCTCTATGTATCACGCGATGGCCTGTCTCACTGTACCAAAATTATCATATTCGGAAGTCAGCCAAGCGCGGTCATTGCACGCGTGCTGAACAAGAATGCTGTATAATGACAGACTAGAAACAATAGACAACTCCCAAAGCACAAACTCAGCCAAAACGCTAAAAATCTTCAATGTTTACTCAAGTTTGGGCTTATAGAAGATAATGTCACAGTTTTTCAATGACCATGAAATTCAGAGTC
>CALNXI010000930.1:32687-46686 GCA_942486025.1 Porites evermanni | reverse complement strand
CATTAAGTGCCGCCAAACGGTGTCTGGTTATTGCGCTTTTCAAAAACACGCGAATTCCGAAGTTCAAAAGCCAACTGACGTTTGCGTTTTTCGCTGGCGTCAATCATCTTAGCGGACATCTTAGAAAACAGAACTTTACTTTAATGGGTTCAAAAAGTCATGGTTTGTGATTGTGATTGGTGGATTTCAATCTATCTTGTATGAATTTGTGTTTCAAGGTTCAGTGCTTGGGAAGAGTAATCATGATTGACGACAGCGAAAAAAGCAATTGTGAAGGCGGCTTTTGAACTTCAGAATTCGCGTGTTTTAGAAGGCGCAGTAAGAGAGAAATCATTGTGTAATAGCAAAGATTGTATATTGTGTATATTATGTCTATTCTATTTTGTATTTCTTTCTTGTTTTCTTCTTGTTCTTCTTTTCTTTTTTTAAATACCAGTCAGTAGCTTCTCATACCTTTGATGTTTCCTGGGTTATCATAGTGCATTTCTAGTAGAAAATTCCTTGGAGAATCTTTTTCTCCAAGCGGGAAACCAGCATGTGGGGGATAGTAGAAAGCCTGAAATATAATAGGGAGGGAAAAGAATCAACAATAAGCAACACAACAATTTATTCATTAACAAAAAGATTAAGTTACACAAAATTGGAGACCCCGCATCCAATTTAGCTATTATGCTAATCTAGGCGGAACAAGACAAGAAAAAGTCGATATTAAACAATTATGAGGGGTTAAATTTCAAGTACAGTAATTTGTTTTTATTTTAACTGTAGAGTTTTAATTTGACTCATTTAATGATACATTAGTTGAAATAGTCAGCATAATTATTTCATCTTCACATAGTTATTTATAGTTATATCAGTATGTACGGAGAGTTCAAAAGCATCCCCAATTTCATCCCTGATACGGATCAGGCTTCTGTTGAGAGTCGTAACGGTCAGTTAACTCACCACCGCGTGAAGTGTGAAGTCGAGTTATATGTGTGTCAATGCATTTAGAATGAAAGTACTAATTGCGGACACTATTTTTATGGGACCACCATTTTACGTGGTCTTCCGAGCCACGCAAAGGTCTAGACATTTGCAGGCCAAAAGCAGTGTTATATTAAGACCCGGAGTATTGATCCGGTCCCGGGAATCGTAACCGCAACCTCCCACTTTGCAATTAAATGCTCTACCGACTGAGCTAATACTGCCGCTGTAAAGTTGTGTGTCTCCAGTTACATTGAGTCTATTGATGAAGTTCACTAAGATTATCATACAGTGGCAGATCAAGACCTTCAGATAAGGGGGAAGGGGTCATTCAGACCCTGAGATAAGGAGGAGTAGTCTTAAAAAAATTTTTTTCGGCCTTTGATCCTCAGTTTGGTCCAAAAATGGAGGAGGGGACGGGCTCCCCGGGCCCCTTCCCTGGATCCGTCATTGTTATATCATGGAACTAGTCAGAATTAATTCATTATTGTTTTCGACGTATGTCCCACAGTCCTTCAAGATAAATAACGGAATATTCCTGCTGCCGATTTCATTTCAAATTACCTGGTTTCAGTTGACATTTGACGTGTTTGGCTATGGCTTAATTGAACAGAGAGGTCATACCTGTCCTCCTACAGCCCAGGCAGCCACAAGACTAGAGTCCCTACACTTAGCATAGGCCATATTGGGAAGATCGTCGCAGTTCACGCCCTCATCAAAATCTTTCTCGACGAAGTTACCCTCGCACTCGTATAATAGGAAGTGATGTACGAATCCTTCGTTTCCTTTCTGTATGTAAGGCTCAAACTGAAAATTAAAATCGATAAAAGGTGATCTACAGAAAAAAGAAAACTGTTTTAAAATGCCTAATTCAGAGTTGCGATGCTCT
Organism: Porites evermanni; assembly: GCA_942486025.1. Classification (NCBI taxonomy): domain Eukaryota; kingdom Metazoa; phylum Cnidaria; class Anthozoa; order Scleractinia; family Poritidae; genus Porites; species Porites evermanni. The sequence continues at coordinate 44,831 of CALNXI010000930.1, read as the reverse complement.
TGACTGCCTACGAGTTTGTGTTGACGAGAAGCATGCTGTTGATTTTTCTTACCTTGGCTGTAGTTTATCTTTGTCCTTCACTTTTTTCATATGGGCACAAAAGGATAATTTTTGTTTAAGGGAATTTCCCCTAAAAACTACTATGATGGACTTTTGGGTTTACATATGACTAACGATAGGAAAGTCAAATGAAATCGGCGCCTTAATTATCCCTTGTCCTTGTTTTAAATAGTATATAAGATTATAACCATCATATACCGGAGCGTTTAGTTTTGCCTCCAGACTTCATCCTATTAACCAACCTTGGTGACGTGATGTGTGGAATTTAATTCTGGGCCTTTCAGCAGAGCACACCAGTAAGTTGTTTCTTTCGCAGGGATGGTTACCTGTAGACAAGACAAATTGCAGTAAGAATAATAAAATAGGGGCACAACAGACAGCTAACAGGAAAACGCATGATCAGTAAGTTTATCTTCTTGCGGGATTTTTTTCTTGCAAACAACGCGTACGAACAAATTATTTGTAAAGGACGAAATCACAGCTTCTTGGCCGTCAAATATGCTTCCCAGTGTATTAAACGTTACAAACAACAGAAACAAACTTTGAAAGACCGTTTAGGCTAATAATTGTTTTAAAACCCACAATTTCAATCCGTTTTAAATTTTATTTTCTTCAGTCAAGTTTATTCATTCGTGCCTAGTAAATAAATTTCGTATTTATATTCGCCCGTGTTATTAATACCTTTTTTTAGTGTTTTGCGCGATTATTCTTATATTTCACTCGATTTGGTGGAAGCCTGAGTTCCTACTGTTGGAATTTTGATCATATTCGTGCCTATACAGCTCAGTTTTCGACATCGAGAGAAGTTTTTTCGTTGAATAACTAATCAAACTCACGATAAATTCACTATGGAACATTTTATAATCTTATTGCGAATGCTTCTGTTTTGATTTTTCTTGCCCAAGTTTCTACAAAAAATACGATAATTAGTCCTTTAGAAAAAACAAGTTTGCATGTACGCGTGCTACAAAGTGTGGAAACGTTTTTATAGATTCTTTGCCTTCACCGCACGACTACGAAGTAATTTCACTTGAAGGCCGTTTACAAGCAGTGCAGAAATTTTCTTTCTCCTTCTAGACATTGAAATGTTTTTTGTTTAGGAATTCAACTCGAAGTTAATTGCTTACATTCGCCTACATCAGTAAGATACTCATTATTACAGGACCCGCGCAGCAGTTTTTCAAGTGCGGGGACAGCTGGAATCAAATGCGTGTTCTCCAAGGCCGTTGATATTGAGCTGTTGTAAGAATGCTAACATTGACAGATTTCGTCTGTGAGCGAAAAAAAAAAACAATACAAAACAAAAAAGAATCGTTACTATCGCCGCAGAAAAGCTGATAGCAGTGTGTTTTCCACTTTTCAAGAATCAGCAAAATTCCTGTTGCCTGAGAAAACAGCCGACATTTCGAGACGCCACCACTGGTTTCCCCGCGAAATGACGTCTGAGAGAGAAAGGAGCGGAGAAATACCATACTGATGACGCGTTACCACCCAGATCAGGGAAGTGCTTCTGATTGATGGAACCAAATTTCTCACGCGGCACGACCAATCAAAAGCACTACTCAGATCTGGGTAGTAACGCGTCATCAGTATGGAATTTCCGCGCTCCTTTCTCAGACGTCATTTTGCGGGAGAACCACTGTTGGCGTCGCGAAATGTCGGCTGTTTTCTCAGGCTAAAATTCCTATCGCTTTTTCAGTTTCAGGATCTCCGATACCAACATGCCGATTCCCTGGGCGCGATCCATTCAACCAAAATTTCCGGAATAAAGCCAGGTTTTGAGTTACCTAGCCAAGCCAGGTTGGCCTTTTCAAAGCTTTTTTGCCCAGGTGGAAAACTCCACCTGGTGAAAAGGGCCAGCCTCCAGTTGGAATTTTGGTTGAATGGATCGCGCCCCCTGTTTATCGGTTTGGATCATGGATTTCGGGCCGGATTTTATAAAAGAAGTAAGATAGTACGCGCGCTCTAATTGGACGAGAGAAGTGTTTGCATGAGAGTATGTAAACATGGGTGTGACATCAAGATGTTTTTCTTTTCGCGCGTCAATTACGCAAGCACGAATTTGAAAAGGTTTTGAGTTGAAAAACTCGACAACTGACTTTATTTACCCATTTCCTCGTCGGTCGTAACTAGAAACATGCTGTATCAATTTTTTTCTCTTGAGGTGACATTTTAAGCGAGAAAAACCGGTATTTTGGAAAGCATCTTTTTTGCGAAACAAAGACTGATTACGCGTACAAGCTTCGTGTACAAGACTTCGCGACTGGTAAGAATTTCTCTTTTAATCAATGCTTTAAACAAGAGAGTTTTGCTCCTTTTCTCGGGAAAGTTATTTTATAAAAGCAATAGAAACCTTTTTCCTGTGTTTCCATAGCCTGATATAAACACTCCAGGGGTTGGGAGAATTCGAGACAGTTATGCAAACCCTCGACTTCGTCTCGGGTTTGCATAACTGTCTCGAATTCTCCCAACCCCTCTCGTTTTTATATCAAGAAACGTTTTCTATTGCTTAAGTGTATTGGCTAGGATAGTGATGCGCAGTGCTAAAACTGATCTTCCGTTTAAAATATCTTCCTCATAATGAACAACCTTTTCATTCCCAAACCCCACGAGGTAAAATTAATGGGTGCATGACAAAGGATAACTTGATCAATAATAACGTCCTATTCAACCAAAACTGTAGAAGAAGAAATAATAAAGAAAGAAAACTTCCATAAATATCATGCAGTCCTGGGTTGAGAACAGACCAGTTACTTTAAATTTCCCTGAGGACATAGCCTGTACACAGACGTTTATTTCTCTTCGTTCTTTTCGAAAAGATCGGCGAGCGAGCGAGAGCGAGAGCGGCGCTGGCGGTCAATAAATCCCCCGCGGATTTCTTTTTTATCACGCGCGCTCGACGGAATTTGAAGAGAAAATAGAGGGTCTGTGAACAGGCTACTGAGCACACTGACCCTGCAAGCAGTAGCTACTTATATTTCGTACGCCTGTTTACAGCGCAAAAAGCGCTGAACAAATAGCGCGGTATCGTACTTCTGCCGCGTCATTTACAATATCAATTTTTTTTGCATCTTTCACCTACAATCATGATTCCGACTCTATTATTTCCTGTTGTGGACGAGAATAAAAACTACTAGATCCTTAGTCTTATATAAAAAAACTTATTTAGTGAAAAATTATCTCTGGTTCTAATAATAACGTGGAATTGATGTGGTAATTGAAGTGGTTGTGGACTGAACTACCCTTATCCTTCTCCTTCTGCGACCCCTTATTCCCTGGTATCGTATATTGTTTCGCTGGGGTGGGGCAGGCTGCGCAGCCATTTCGTACATTAAAAAAAAAAAAAAACAAGATGTATGTTGAAAAAAAGTTCGCGTGGACTGTTTTTCTCCCTTACATTCTTTGTAGTCATAGTGTATTTTTTCCAGCCAGTCTCACTGATGTTTCTTTTGTCTAGACTATTCAGCAGTAGGATGGTTTTAGCTCCTCTGAACTCATGGTATTTGATCTCTGTAGATGATTCTGGGTCTTCAGAATGATACGCGAACACAACCTTGGTAGCTCCAACCTGCAACAAAAAATGCGATGATGCAAAAATGGATCTTTAGGCAAGCGTTTCAACAGCTTCAAGTATACCTTTAATCAGCCTGAGAAAACAGCCGACGTCTCGCGACGCTAGCGCAGGTTTCCCCTTGAAATGACGTCTCAGAAACGAGCGCAGAAATGCCATACTATTTACGTGTCACTACCCATATCTGGGTAGTGTTTCTGATTGGTCGTGCCGCATGGGAAATTTCTTTAAACAATCAGAAGCAGTACCCAGATCTGGGTAGTAACGCTTCATCAGTATGGAATTTCTCTGCTCGTTTCTCAGACGTCATTTTGCGGGGAAACCAGTGGTGGCGTCGCGAAATGTCGGCTGTTTTCTCTTCTAATTCAACCTTCAATTCAAATTTGCCACACTAAAGTACAAGAATAAGAGCTTTGATAGAATCAGAATAAACAAAGATACTGTACAATAAGTGGCGAGGAAACCTTACAACCAAGAAGGTGATTAAATAAGACTGAACAAGAAAGGCCGCAGTTTACAGAGAATGACATATGCCGCGGAATCTGATTGGAGTTGCGTTTTAAACACGACGATCATCACAAAAAGTATTATTTTATTAATGTTGTAACGTTTTTTTTTAGAACCACAATCCAGGTAATAAATTCAGAAAAAAGACGGGTAAAAGCTCTAGATTACCTCCAGTTTTCTGTCGCTGGTGTCACACGTGTCAAATTTTCTCTTAAACTTAAGGAGAGTTTTGCCGCCGCTTTCTTGAAATCCGGTGAGTTCATAATCTTGCTGTTTATCCACTGGTGGAANAGATTACCTCCAGTTTTCTGTCGCTGGTGTCACACGTGTCAAATTTTCTCTTAAACTTAAGGAGAGTTTTGCCGCCGCTTTCTTGAAATCCGGTGAGTTCATAATCTTGCTGTTTATCCACTGGTGGAAGCACCCTCGCGTCAGCGTAACGATCCTACAATCAAAACATTAACGGAAAGAGGACCCAGTATTTAACAGTACCAGTCTCGTTCAAACCGTATCTCATCTTCCCTTCTCCCTCCCCCTCGCGGCCAGGAAAGCCTGCTAACCGTCTCTAGCAGCAACGACCGAGAAGAAACGGCTGTATTTGTAGGTTACAAAAGGGCTGACAGTAGCCTGCGTAGCAGGCGTGGAAAGCGGTAGGGGATAGGAAGGAAGGGGGAAAGGGAGGCCGATTGGAGAGAGAGGGTAAGAGACGGCGCTCCCTTTCCTTTTCCCCACCTTCGCGCTTTTCTCCCTTCCCCATCCCCCTTCCCTTTTCGCGCCTGCCATTCAGGCAAGGCTAACAGATATTTTTTTTTGGCCGTGCAAAAGTCGAGCAAACGTTATGGTTTTTCATATTTCGTATTTCACACTCATATCTAAAAGACAGTGCATTTACAAGCAGTTAAAGTTCTACACTAGGTATATTTATAACATTTATAATATTTTTACAAACGGCGCTCAATTCTCAGTCTAACCCTCCTGGTAGGGGTGCACCCCTACCAGGAGGGTATTTATCGGGCATTTGTCGGTTCGAGATACCCCTGGGCATTTTGTCATATACAGAAAGGCTGATATTTCACTTTCTTGTTTGTTAGCAGTTAAAAAATAAATTACAAAAAAACTTTCGAACACGACAGCTTTTCTTTGCGGGTTAAAATAACATTTTAGATCCAAGCTAAACATGTTGAAACCCTGTAACGCCAACGTGTAACTTAGCCTACCACGCAGACGTTCTTTGTGGTTCGTCACGCGTTCCTGTCCCACGAGGGGCAGGAACGCGTGACGAAACCGTGGGAGGCTACAATAGGTGTAACTATAAGAACCCGAACCATGTTAATATTAAACAGTTAATAACTGGCTGCATTTGACGCGAATGCCACTCAGTCAAAGTAATAATAACCGGACAAAAAGTTATGCAGGACTAGCTACCATAGCCTGCGTTGCAGCCGGGACCTACATGATAACTCGATTTATCGCGGATTTAGACTTTTATTTACGACACATTCTAACGCACCGGATATACGCGTAACAAACGCGAATCTTTTGCTAGGTATATATTTCACGGCTCAGTCAGCAGGAAACTTTTAGGAAGTGTTTTATATCCGCGTCATTGCCATATTTATTAGTTACGCAAGCCAAGCATCGATTCTGGGCAAAGTAAAAAAAAACCAAGAACTTAAGCTGCATGAAAAACATCAGAACCAGACCATATATTCATTGTATTTAATATTGTGGGATAAAATTATATCCTTACCCTTGAAACAAACAGTACCTTACGACATCATACACCTTATGGATTTTACCCGGTTAACCCCGTTCTACAATGAATGTCAAGAGTGCAAGACTTTCCTGGAACATCGAAGGGTCTCAAATTAATAACAGTACTACCGCTATTATCGCCCTCAAAAAAAATGTATTTCTTTTGTTCTGTAAGATTTGTTTTGCGTTTTTGGGGGGATTACGTCATCCGCAATCGAGTTGTTCTTTATGAAGCCCACGTGAACCAAACAGGGTTGACGTTCTTCTGAATGACGCGGTACAACAACAATGTTTTGACAACACCAACGTATTTAACAGTATCCTTACCGTTAGATAACCCTGGTTATCTTTGACCCATCCGATTACAACATCACTGTCAACCATTTGTCCAGAACCAGTGGAGAACCCAAATCCAACCCATCCAGTGGTCGCCGCCTCCAAAGCAAAAGAAACTGTTTCAGCGTCCCAATCAACGGTCCAAAACAGCTTCATCCTCTCCTCTCCGTCTAAAACAGCATAGTGAGCGTATTCCGAGAGTAGATCTGCGGAAGCGGTGTAATAAAAGGCTGTGAGATAGAAGAGAAACCAAAGTGGACCAGCCATCTTACTTGCTCTGCTGATACAGTAGACTGACACGTCGTACTACGCACCACGTGCATTTTGAGAAAAGACATCTGATACATTTTATTTGTTGCTCTATTTTTGGGGGGAAGAGGTCGGGGAGATACCTATGACCCGGGCTAATCCATAAAAATCCGTAGCACCAAAAATTAATGTAATGCGTACCATTGAAACAGCAAAAACAGAATTAAAGTTAAAAAGACTACTGCAAACATGGACTGATCCGACAACGTGAAAAAGGCTGAGGTATACAGCAATATTTCGACTGGCTAATACCAGTCTTCATCAAGTTTATTATACAGAATATATATTACTGTAAATGATAATAAACAGACGTCACATAGTATGACGTGGTAAGGTGTAGCTGCTAAGAAACAGATAAAGACTACGTAATCATTATTGTTCGTCACCGTTGTTAATTCCCAGAGTCTCGATGGTTTTGGCTTTTCCTGAGATAATCGCGTTCATATCTAAGTGTTTGAGTTGGGATAAGTAACATATTGGAAACAGAGTGGCTATTGCTGAGCCGGAAAGTGTTCTTAAACTGCGGTTTGGATTAAAATGGCCGCAAAGCAAGTTTGCTTGTGTTTTCTTCGCAGAAAAACACAGAGTACGAGCAGCCACTCCTTTTTCTTAGTCTGTCGAGCAAAACGCGCGTGATTGAAGGCGTCTCTCGCGCGCGTGCACTCTCCTCACGAAATCTGAAGGCTGAAAAGACTGCTCGCATTCTAAGAAATACGCGGCCGGGACACGAGGGTACTACCACAAATCTTCAGATTGTTTTGACTACCCAAAAAAAGCTCTACTAAAACCAAGGTAACCAAAAAAATACTTGCCAAAAAAGTCCTGGAGTCGAAAATTTCAAACTCAAAAAAAATCTTTGATTATCCGTATCACTTGAAATGCGCATTTCTTGTTAAAGGAGCTGTGTCACGAAATTCAGCCAAATTAGGAAGTTACAAAATGCCCGTTAAATTAAGAGAAAAATAAAAATAACCGCTTAAAACTTTAAAGGAAGGTTAAAACAGATGTCACGGATGAGCAAAACTGCAGAAGATTGAAACGGATTGAAATTAGGGTTTTTGAAAACTGTTCGGCCTAACAGTTTTTCAAACTTGATCCCTGCTGTTTGCAACTTCAAGAATAATGTTCAGGGTCGTTCAGAAGACATATTTGTTTGTCTCGGCGGCTCTCTGATTTTGTCATTTACATGTAATTTCTTTGCTTACTTTAAGGGCCTGTTTACATGGAGTGGGGGACCCCGGTCTAGTTGGGTTGGTTTCTTTTGTTTTCACGCTCTAGGGGACACAAAACAAAAGAAACCTACCCCACTAGACCGGGGTCCCCCACTCCATGTAAACAGGGTCTAAGTTCCAAAGCGATTGAGGGCGAGTAATTAGCAAAATTAAACAAAATGAACTGGACTGCCGTGACACAGCCCCTTTAAAACAGCGAGAAATGTTTTTTTTTTTGTGCTTTACATCCAAAATAACACATAAATAAGCGCTTTGCCTGATTTTAGCCTCAAGATTTACTTTTATTGTTGAAAGAAATTGAAAAATCATGTACTTTCACTCAAAAATGGCTTAACCACCTGCTACTTATGACGTCATATCTGGTAACCATAGAAACTTACCATCACTGAACTTGTCCGAAAATGTGCGCGAGGTATTAACAAACAGCTACTGAAAACGTCAGGTGGTGACGTTTTATCCTCTAGGAAAAAAACAAGGAAAACCTGACAGAGGGTTACGTCCGAGGGTTAATACGAGCCAATTCAACGAGGTATCGCAGAGTTCAAGGGTTCGAATCCCATACAAGCTTTAATTTTCTTCAGGCTTTCTTTTCGCAACTGCAAAAGTTGCGTCTATAACTGCGATGATCTTCTTTCATATAAGTCTTCACCCCGCAGTTCTCATATATGATTTTCATGTGTTCATAAAAATATCAAGACAAACACGGCTTTAGCCAGTTAAACCTAGACTTTAATCCTTTTTTTTTTTTGCCGCCAAAAACCCGGCGCTTTTCGCTACCAGTAGGCTATAACATATAACCTAGTAGTAGCTCAACCAATCAGAACGCAGCATTGATAATAGACCTCTAGCTGGATTTTACTAACATGGATTAGCCATCGAAGTTGTCAAAACTTGCAGAGGAAAGAAAAGAATATGGAAAGGGGAAGTTGGGAGAGACACTGGGCAGCTATATAAAATATGGGTACCATTTATTTTACTCAGTCCTAGGCCAAACGTCGAACTTTTTATGAGACGAACCAAACTTCGTGATGTATTGTTTTGTTCAAATTTGTCGCTGCCATCGTACTTGAAGGTCATAAGAACTTTTAAATTATTTTTAGTTGATATAAAAAGTGAAAAGAAAGGTGAAAAGTGCTAAAGTACTCTAAAATAACGCAGTCAGAGATATTGTTATAAAGTATACAGATCTTGAGCCTTTGTTTTATTTCAAGACTTCAATCAAAGTAGAGTATAAGAAACACTATTAGCTACTATTATAAGACTTCGCAAAAATGGCATAAACTGAAAAAAGTTCGTGCTTTTGCACTGATTTCACCTCTGAAAAGTGTTAAGTACTTTAAGCTGACTCCGTCAGAAATATTCTTAGACATGAAGTATACTAAGCTTATAAATACACGTCAATGACTTCAATCAAGGTAGAGCTTAAGAAACAATAAACCTCTTGAAGTTAATATACTCTAAAATAATTCGTATTCGTGCACTGATTTCACCTCTGAAAAACGTTAAAATATTCTAAGTTGAGCCAGGCAAAAGGTAGATATTTTTAGATATGAAGTTTGCCGAGCATACTGAAGTATACCGAGCTTTGTTTTATTGTATCACTTTAATCAAAGTAGAACTTAGGAAACAATACACACAGGATGACAACAAAATAGGAGGCGCAGGAGATAGTTATACCAGCACCAGATGCCTCAACAGGACACGTCTTCTTAGGGGGTAGTGGTTCCGTGATTTTAGGTATCGGAACTCTGAGCTTTGCATGGGGACCCTTAACGTCCTGAAAAAACAAATAGAAAAAAATATATTTAAAAAAACTCGGAGGGAAGCAACTGAAAGGAATTTAATTGCGCTTTGATGATATCCCAGTTTCGGACCGGGACAGAGGAAAAGGCTTAATATTCCTTTCCAATTGCAATTGTTTACGCCTCTTCTTAAACAATACTCGCTGGACGTCTTCTTCCTCCCTATTGTTATAAATAATAAATAGATAATTTAAAAAAAAAACAACTCTGGACCATCTCTCTCTTTCTTTTTCTCAGGAGAATGTATTTCTGCAGATTTCTTCTAAAGCAACGGCAACGCGCGAAAAATACCTCTTTTATTGTAGAAACAAGGTTTATTCATAAAAGATGTTCCTCACATTTTTCTAATGTATACGGGATAGCTTACCATGCATGTCCACATGAATACTACTCTAGCCCGGCATGAACACCTGTCGTCACTGTCACCAACGATAAGTAACGATAGATCGGCTCGGAGCAGTTACGTTCCGTTACAGAAACCGCTTCGAAAACACCGCTGATATACGTGTGCAAAACACCCTCATCCGATATGGTTTTCGAGCCAGCGCAAGAGCTATCCAATATCCAATGCAGTATAGCTTCCGATGGTACGAAAACTTTATAAGTTTGTTCGTTTGTTTGTTTGTCTAGGCTTAGATGACTGCTCTAACAAGTGCGTTATCAAGGTACCCCCTCACTTTCAGATCCATAACGAGAGCAAGTTATTCAATCGATACTCACTGCCAAGCTGGACCTTTTTCTACGCCAACATTCGGGAATCAAGGCATCAAGCTCACTTTCGTACTTTCTGAGGTCATTCGCCAATTCTGCATCCTTCCAATTAATGTCCATATATACAAGAGGTGTATCGTATAGATGTTCAGAACGGTCTGCCTCTGGACTTTTTGTTTTTGTTGTCGTTGGTGTTGTTTAAAAAATACAAAAGAATGATATCTTTAGATCATTAAGAAACACAAACCTAAAAATCAACTACATAAATAATTAATTTTTTATTGTTATTATCATTATTATTATTATTATTATTATTATTATTATTATTATTTATATCATTTTTATTTATTTATGTATTATTTTACTTATTTATTTATTATTATAATTATTAATATTACAAGTAATACTGGCAAAGTAAATTAGGAGGCCTTTGCCTCAGTAAAGTTTTGTTTAGGAACTAATATATATGGCAAAAGACTTCAAAAAAAAGGCAATGAAGTTTTACAGTATTTCTTTAGTGTTTGGTTACTTATTATAAGTCATTTGTTAGATAGTTGGCTTAGATATAAGCTCATTAAATTGTTGGTTAGTGAGTCGTTTAGTCAGTCAGTTAGTTAGTTAGTTAATTAGTTAGTTAGTTAGTTAGTTAGTTAGTTAGTTAGTTAGTTAGTTTTGCCCAATTTTACTTAATTTTAGAAAAGTCATCTGTAATTGTGCAGGATTCACTGTGTAGGACGGTCCAACTTCATCACTCCCGCTGTTGCGCTAATTTTCCACATCGGGTCAGACGTCGGCAAGAGACTGATAACCGAGACCCAGTGAACCAAGGAGAACTGGCCAGAAGTACTTTATTCGAGATTAAAAATTCAACAAAAACGCGCTTACAGCAGCTTCCCGTCTCGCTTGCTTAAAGATTAGATCGAGAAATGAGGAGGCGATTAATTCTACAAGAAACAGGATTTACTCGCTAAAGATTTTTCACTTCCTACTTTATCGACGTCGATACCTTTTACTTGTTTCTGAATTGATTTAGTACACGTGTAAGCATTCAAGGGAAATTCCAGAGAAATTATATCATTGCCAGAGATCAAAAAAATGATTTACATGGCACGTCATTTCAATTATTGCCGAAAATAAACCGCATGCTCATCACAAGACCATTTGCATACAATGAGAGTTTACAACAGCCGACCATCGCCGTTTTGCTAATTAAGATTCTTATTTATTTTTTTTTTTCGACCACTCAGTAGTGTTCACTTGTACCAGGGTAATCAACGCTTTCAAACGATAGAATTCGTGGACCGACATGTTTCGGAAAAGTTCTTAATGTAATCTTTCCTAAGCTTTCTTCGCAAAACATGCATGGCTTAGATCACGCAACGATTCTTAGTCCCAGTTTGCACGGTCTCTGCTAGGAACGCCTGGCACAATGATGCCACATTTGAGTATAAAATAAGACGAAAAACCCCAGGGGAGTACTTCCAGAAAAATTGGGTGGGGGTATGCGGCACGTTTCCTGAAACCCTTACCCTATTTCAGACCAAAATCTGTGATTTTCCCTACCCTAGCCTATTTCAGATCTAAATAAAAATTTGATACCCTACTTCAGACATGAAGCCTTGGAGCCCGGCGCGCGACCTGAGGGCGTGACAAGCTGTTACGGCACGTACACGGTTGTCGTAAACATTAAAAGAGAAATGGTCTTATCGCCACATGATGAAGAACTAGCTTCTTCTAAAGACACAAACCACACCCTATTTAAGGCCAAAATGGTCAAAACTGATATCCTATTTCGGACCAAAACGGCTAAAAAACCATACCCTTTGGCGCCGCACATACCTATATAGCCTATATAGGGGAG
>CALNXI010000929.1:137441-158251 GCA_942486025.1 Porites evermanni | reverse complement strand
AAACAAACAAGCATGTAAAGGAAAGGAATCTTTCTTTCAAGTAGATGTCATATATGGTTATAGGCCCGTCATGTACAGAACGCTTTGTCAATAGTTAGCACAGGTTACTCAAGCTTTTTTTTTTTTTTTCTCAATTCTTTGAAACATGTAATGCCTTTCATTAACATTACAGAAATAATAACGCTCCGTTCCTCCTCCTTAGAACCGCTGTCAAAATATACATGTATTCGCCTCTCTTAGAATTGGGCTGGGAGGTAGAAAAATAATTTCGGTAAATATCTAATCAAAAACCGAATCTTCCTAATTCTAGTTTTAAATATAAAACTGTTTCCTTTCAAAGTCTATCGGGGAATCATTCATTGTGATTGGGCTCGAGGACTAATTGTTAATAATCCTGTTTACCCATATTTACCCTAGGAATACTGCATACCCTGTATACCCCTATTTAGTAAAATCCAACTAGTGGTCTATTGGCAATGCTGCATTCTGATTGGTTGAGCTTACTACTAGGCTATATGTTATAGCCCCCTAGTTGCGAAAAGCGCGGGCTTTTTGGCGGCAAAAAAGGATTAAAGTCTAGCTTTAACTAGCTAAAAGTTTTTTATTCTCTTTGTTTTAGACCAACTAGTTGAATTTTACTAAAACAATTATTCCTCTCGCCCTCATGGCCTCTGAGTCAATAACCCATTCGGGCTGGAGGAATAATTGTTAATATCCTGTTTACCCATGTTAATCCTAGTCATACTGTATACCCTGTATACCCCTATTTATCCTGTATACTCATGTTTACCCTAGTCATACTGTATATTTTGTATACCCCTATATATCCTGTATACCCATGTTAACCCTAGTCATACTATATGCCCTGTATACTCCTATATATTCTGTTTACCCATGTTAACCTTAGTCATACAGTATACCCTGTATACCAATATTTATCCTGTATACTCATGTTTACCTTAGTCATACTGTATACCATGGATACCCTTGTACATCCTGTGTACCCATATTTACCCTAGTCATACTGTATGCCCTGTATAACCTTGTATATCCTGTGTACCCATGTTTACCCTAGACATACTGTATACCCTGTATACCCCTATATATGCTGTTTACCCATGTTTACCCTAGTCATACTGTATACCCTGTATACCCCTATATATCCTGTTTACCCATGTTTACCCTAATAATACTGTATACCCTGTATACCCCTATATATCCTGTTTACCCATGTTAACCTTAGTCATACTGTATGCCCTGTATACCTCTATATATGCTGTGTACCCATGTTTACTCTAGTCATATTGTATACCCTTTTATATCCTGTGTACCCATGTTCACCCTAGTGATAGTGTATGCCCTGTATACCCTTGTATATCCTGTGTACCCCTGTTAACCCTAGACATACTGTATACCCTGGATACCCCTATATATGCTGTTAAACCCATGTTTACCCTAGTAATACTGTATACCCTGTATACCCCTATATATCCTGTTTACCCATGTTAACCCTTGTCATACTGTATGCCCTGTATACCCTTGTATATCCTGTGTACCCATGTTTACCCTAGTCATACTTTATGCCCTGTATACCCCTATATATCCTGTGTACCCATGTTTACTCTAGTCATATTGTATACCCTTGTATATCCTGTATACCCATGTTCACCCTAGTCATACTGTATGCCCTGTATACCCTTGTATATCCTGTGTACCCCTGTTAACCCTAGACACTCTGTATACCCTGTATACCCCTATATATGCTGTTTACCCATGTTTTCCCTAGTCATACTGTATACCCTGTATACCCTTGTATATCTTGTGTACCCATGTTAACCTTAGTCATACTGTATGCCCCGTATACCCTTGTATATCCTGTGTACCCATGTTTACCCTTGTCATACCGTATGCCCTGTATACCCCTATATATCCTGTGTACCCATGTTTACTCTAGTCGTATTGTATATCCTTGTATATCCTATGTACCCATGTTTACCCTAGTAATACTGTATACCCTGTATGTCCTTGTAAATCCTGTTCTGTATGAATTTTCTACTTTGCAATATACTTTTGAATTTGTATGCTATATAAATGTTTTATCTTGTATCTGTATATATATATATATATATATATATATATAGTCGATGGTTATGAATATTCTTATCATTAAAATCCCCTGAAGAGTGGGAGATCACGAAACAGGCTTGTCGGGATGAAAGTGTAGTTTTTTTCCTACTTCCAATATTTATAGCACGCTCTACTTTAACGTATCGAGCACTCTACTCTCTACAGAAAAAACGAAACACAGACTTCCTATATATATATATACATATTGCCCGTTCAAGGCAATTTTTAGAGTTTCACTTGTGTTCATTTATTTCTTTTCACTGGTTTCAGTTCATTTGTGTTATGTATAGTATTAAAAAGGTGTTAGCACCTTCCAGTGGCCTCTGTGAACTCTAAAAAATTGTTTGGGGAGTCCCCACTCGGTATTTCGGAAGTTAAGCTGACGCGCAATCGCACCAACAGAACCACCACATCACCAATTGTGTTCGGCACTAGAAAGTCGAGGACGCGGGTTCAAATCCCGTTCAAGGCAATTTTTAGAGTTTCAAACAAAACTATTTCCTGGGCTACGTATTTGTGTTCTTGCGACCTCTTCGTTAGTTTTTCAAGGGTAGTGAATTATATTTTTTTCACATACTTATTCTTCATTGCACAGTAGTATTAGTAAACAAGATAAAAAAATAATGATAATAATAATAATAAAATGATATTTTTATATTTTAAATATGGACAGATTGTGAAGACTAAAGTCCGGGTAACTGTAATGCTCAATATTGGAGATAGCTCAATAAGGTGTTTAGAGAAGAATAATGATGTACACAAACAAATCCAAACTATAATAGTGAAAACAGATCTTCTGGCCTTGAAACTGGGCAGCAAAAAATAAATGCCATAGCAGATGATGACACATCCTGATATTAAACTGAAGTAAAGATTATATTAATTTATCAATTATTAATATTAGTCTAAAAATGATGTCAGTGCTATCATCTGAGTTGTGATGCCATTTTCTTACCAAGTCACGAATTTTAATACATGTCATGGAGGTGGAAAGTTCTATATTAAATACAGATAGTTGTTCGCGGGGGAAAAATTGAACAAAACAGAAAACGAACGTCGGAAAAAAATAATTTGTTCCTTCGCTATTGCTTGCAGCAAATGAATGCCACGGGATAATGGCTAACGTACGCTGGATAATCTCTCTGACGGTCCAGTATAATGTCCGCCATCTTGTTTTGTCTCTTTTGGTAGTACCCAGACCCTTGCATCACAGCTAGATCGCTCGACCCGGCTCGTTTCAAAGCCGTAGATTCTTACGCCCCAGATTGAGGAGGTTGCGCGATCAAAATGTGAAACCTGTTAACAAGCAAGTTTTTTTAGTTTTATCATTCAGATCATTATCGTCGCATCGTTTCAAAATTCAGTTCATTCCATTTCTTCGAGCGAGTAAACGAAACCGTATATACTACGGTTTAAATCCGCTTAAAAAATCTACATCCGTGACATCTGTTGCTTAACAATTCCTTGTATGTGTCGCTGTGCCTTATTTCATACTTGGCTGCATGGAACGCAGAGGAAACAGGTTATTGTTGTACATCATGTATAAACGCTGTTACAAATCTTTCTTCTAGTCGAGCGTCATGAGCTTTCCTGCTTCTCGTAAAATGAGCACTTGAACAGGAGCAAACAAAAGACTTCGCAGTTAGACCAATTGTACAATTGTATGTTTGAGCAAATTGTGTGCGCCGAACAACAAGCAATGCAAGGCTCACATTTCACCGGGCTGTCTGTGTCGCGGATTGTTATCTCTATCCGGTTTCTTTGCTGCATAAAAATCTACCTTTTTCAAACATCAGACTAGATATAATCACATTGGCGAATGTTCATCAACTGGTTGATTTTTTTCATGGGCGGGCAGGGAAATAACAATCTTTAATTAGAGGGATTGATAAATAAACCTTGTCCCGCTCAAGTCACGTACATTTCTAGTACGAAAGCACTCTTTCATTTCAAGCTTAGCCTGCGTAGCATTTCCTTCCCCTTCCCTTTCGAACGCCTGCCACGCAGGCCTATTTCAAGCTGTACAAACCACTTTATGGCCTATACAGGACGATAATTTCGTGCTGTACGCGAGGCGAAAAACTATTTTCTAATAGGGGTAAGTTCTCGCTCTTATAACAGTCTGCATTTCTCGTTATTTCTCTTTGATTTTATAACTTGCACATATTATTATAGCGCCTAGGCTATATTGTACGTAATCTACAACTTTCCTGCACAGCTTCTGCAGTAGAATACATCAATAGTTTCGAGATAGTGGGTGAAAACAAGAATAGAGCGGCAGGGTTTAATCAGCGACGTTTACTGTATTTGAAAACTGCAACCATTATGCAGCGCATAATTTTGGGCTTCCGATGCTCGATGGATCCATAAACGCTGCAGCGAGCAAAATTGAGTGCAATAGCTAAAAGACGAGTGTAAAAACGTTTTCCGAGGACGTGAATTCTAAAAGCAGCTTTTTAGAATTTTGAATTCAGCTATAAAATTCAATTGTTGAAGATGAAAATCTAAGCGTGGGCCAATTCTGCTGTGTTTGTTTTGCCCTGCTGGCTTGATGCCAGAGGGAATTAAGGTTTAGTTTTAAAGAGTTTCAAACGTCGTAGACAAGTGTGAACTTTCTTACCAGTTTCGCCTGCTGCTTGATACATGGCCGTACTAGTTAAACACAGGATTAAGGTCCACATGTTACCGTTCAAATCTTCTCAACCTCGTTCCCGGGGCTACTTGAAGATGTGAGGGAAAAGCGCATAACCCGAAACTGAATCGTGTTGAAAACCATCTGGTCTGAGGGGCTATGTGGGCGAGCCAAAGAAGTTCAAGTTCAAGTTCAAGTTCTGTCGGAGATTTTATCTGTCTCAATCTAGCCATCGTTGGCTATCTTTAAAAAAAGGAACGGGGAATCGGGAAGGGTAATTGGGAACGGGGAACGGGGAATCTTTAAAACGGGGAATCTTTAAAAGCAGGAATCTTTAAGACGGTGAATCTTTAAAAGCGGGAATCTTTAAATCGGGAAATCAGTGTTTGCGATGACAGTATCCCAAACGCTCAAAGACAGGAACGTAAGAGGGATACCACGAACGAGCCAAAGAGTAGGAAGAGGCCAAGTGAGCAGAAAACCATAGAGCCTACAGGCTCTGTGAAAACGAGCAGCGACAGAGGCAGGAAGCGCCGAAGGGAAGAACCAGCAAAGTCCGACAAAACTAACGGCAGCTCCGATAGAAAGAGATCAAGGCATGACGAAGAGCTAAACTCCATCCAGTGAAAAGATTGAAAGCTCCACAAACTCTATCAGTCTGCTGAACAATCACCTAGAGAAGGGTTCATGTCCTAAGACTTTAAGATACAATGTGCGGGCGAATATCACGCCCGACGGGGACTTTAAGAAGACATGGACCGCGTTTTGGTACAGAATCTGACTGTTGCGGGTTTGGCTTTTAAGAAATACGATTGGCGACCAAGTAAGTACGAAGATTCGCTTAACTAAGGATTTTGAAGCTCTTTGCACTATCAACTTCTAAGTAAACACATAAAACAGCGCAATCGTAGTCTGCTCTGACAAACGTATTGCTGGTTTTCAGTGTCACGCCATTCAAAATAGATCAAAATAAAAATCAAAACCGTTCAATCACGGATAAAGTCCAGAATCTGGGAAGTGAAAGGAGGCACATATACAAAGACCCTCGCCAAGATTCAGGTCAGAGCGGAATATTTGGTATATAAGATATCCGAAGAAATGTTTTACTCAAACTTATAGAGATTTGTATGGAGACGCCATGCTAGTGCTCACCTGGATGAGCTCCAACATGGCGGACGGAAACCAACAGAAACATCTGTTACCGAGTTTTGCTACAAAAGCGTGAATTTATTCTTCGAGAAACTGTGATAAACATTAAAGTGATACTTTTTCTAATACATGAACTGTTTAGATAGCAAAATGTCCTGAAATAAGTCATTTTTTAAACCTAAATGACAGCTCTATTGGCCGTCATGTAAATGCCGCGTCACACAGAAACTCAGAAATTCAAGAGTACTCTATCGCAAAACCAAGAACCCTTTTAAAGCGAAAGTTTGTATGAAAATTAGTTTTCAGCTGCTCTAATGTGTCATGAAATTAAAATCTCGGAAGTTTTTTAGTTTGAATTTTAGTGACGTCATGTGAAAGCCAGCAATTTATACAACTGAACCGATGGAATGCATCTCAGTTCCTGTTTCGCTTTTCACCATCAACAGCCTTGTAATATATATTTTTTCCGGACTTAACGAACTGATGTTTGTGTGTTTAGTGATGGAGGCCTTCTCTTAAAATATGTATTTTATTATTATTATTAATCCCTGATATTAATCAATATGTATAAATATTGCCATCAAAAGGTGACCCTAAGGTCACAGCGATGTTGAAGAATCATTATTTACAAGGCTTATTGTTACTTTAGTTTCATATACATCTCAATATACATCAGGCCATGGGTTTTAATAACTATAAAAATCCAACAGTGTTAATAATTGATTGTCCGTTAAATTGCCGT
Organism: Porites evermanni; assembly: GCA_942486025.1. NCBI lineage: Eukaryota > Metazoa > Cnidaria > Anthozoa > Scleractinia > Poritidae > Porites > Porites evermanni. The sequence continues at coordinate 151,601 of CALNXI010000929.1, read as the reverse complement.
TTCGGTAAACAGGCGACAATTTAAAACTCTGTCACTACTACAAACGCAATGTCTCTTTCGGGGGAATTTATTTCCAAAATAACAATGAACTATCAGAATGTTAAAACAACTACATTTTAAAACCCCATGCTGTAAGTAGAGGTTCAATTGATTTTTTAATTCTATCCTTGTCATGATCTCCTGGAAAATGAAAACACATGGACTGGCATTATCACCTATACAATTACATATAGAAATCATAACAAATGGATTTCATTGGCAAATGAAGTGAATTGATTTAAACGTTATACAATCGATATTGTATACAGTAGTGCTTTATAAAAACTATTTCTTTATTTCTTCTAGTCACAAGTTTCTAGTAAAAGTTGATATTGCAAAGAGCTTCAAAATCCTTTGTGAAGCACATCCCCGTGCTTACTTGGTCGCCAATCGTACTTCTTGAAAGCCAAACCCGCAACAGTCAGATTCTGAACCAGAACGCCGTCTATTTTCCTCTCGAACAAGCAACAAAAATATGCGGCCGGGCGGTGCTCTGAAACTAGCCATGTGACCGTCTTAACGCTTGCGATTGACAGTAGTGGGAAGTAACGCGTCATTTCGCCGCGCGCCAGTCCTATTTTTAATTGCCAAATCATCCCAGACACACTTCCAGATTTCCACACTTCCAGAGTTATTGGATAAAGACAACGAAGACACATTTCTCCACACTTCCAGTCTTCCGGTGTTAATAGATAAAGACAATGGAGGCACATTTCCACACTTCAGAGTTATTAGATAAAGACAATGAAGACATATTTCCACATTTCCACACTTCCACACTTCCAGAGTTACTAGAAAAATTAAGACAATGAAGACATATTTCCACATTTCCACACTTCCACATTATTTTCCGCACTTCCAGAGTTACTAGTTAAATTAAGACAATGAAGACATATTTCCACATTTCCACACTTCCAAAGTTGCACCTAAAAGTACTCGATTCTACGTTTACAAGACATTGTCACGTGCTTTCATGTCAATTCATACGTTTGTCTCTATAACGACTACTGTTGCATTCATTTGTCATAAATTAACGATAATGTTACTCTTTTGCCCATTCCATTCTGATCACGCGTTCTGTGCTCTTCTACCCGAAGTAAAAGATTCCCCGTTTTAAAGATTCCCGCTTTTAAAGATTCCAGCTTTTAAAGATTCCCGGTTTTAAAGATTCTTTCACAGAACCTTTCTGTTGAGTTATTTTAGGGGCTGCTGGCTCTTGGATTTTTTTTTTGTGCTCAAAGTATGTGGACATATAATGAAGCGGCTATCGAGTTGGTGGCGGCCGTTTTTTTTTTTTTTAACGATTACGACAACATGGCCATGAGTTTCGTGACGAAACTAAACTTTTGGCGAAGGAAACTTTATAAAATTCGGCTAGATTCCTTCTTGTAGTTTATCTTGATTCACGGCAACGATAAACACGACCGTTTGCCCGTCCAGATTGTTCTCAACGGACTTAGATACTTAGAGAGGCACCAGTACGAGTTACAGCCTGTTCTCCCGACCCGACTGACTGCCCCTGGGTCTTCGAGAATGCTTAATGCCATGTTTTTGAACTGTTTTCGTATTTTTGGAAAATAGCAGAGTTTACTTTCCCTTTTCATCAACGGACTGCTTACAATAGAGTAGTATACCGATAACGCTTGGTTCTGTTTTTCTCGACGTCGCAGTGATTCGGCACGATCGAACAATTTTGCGCCATCAACGTGTGTTTCCCTAAGATCAAAACAAAGACTTAATGTTTCTTGCTTTGTCAGTGTCTAAATTATAAAATCATTAGCGACAGACAAGTCTAATTGTAAATGATTTGAAACAGTCTTGGTCTTTATCTTTGGTCTTGCGTCTTTTTTAGGTCGTTTATGAAATAAAACTTCGATTTATTTTGTTGACTAAGACAATATGTTGTTGTTGAATTTTTGTTTGCGCTCTATTTTTATGAATGGCATGCGTTTTTACTTCAAAACTACAAGTAATATTGTCGTAACACTTTTATTCTTATATTAGCATAACCAGAGAAGAAACGTTCCGTAAATACTATCGAAATATCCCCCAATTCCTTTGTTAAACTCTCTCTAAATTTCAGAGCTTTGGACGTGACAAAGAGCATGGAGAAAGTCAAGCGTTAAAAACGGAAAGCACTAGATAACATCGACCTAAACCATGCAGATGAGTCATCGATATGTCAGCGGCGTCTTAAAAAATGACTGAAATGATCCCTTCGACTTCCGCTCACTTGGTCGATCGCAGCGAAGATGTTATATATGAGTTAGTTTGAGTTATAAAACGGTCAATACTGTCGTTTCCAGTTTATATCACTAAAAAAATGTTAAATCTGTTATAGACTCAGCTGTATTGCATTGAACGACGCGGCTTATGTTCTTCTCAAGGAACGCTGGTTTCGCTCGATGTTATTGCCCCCGCAGGGATTTAGTTCGCCCAGAAGGCGAAATCCAGAGGAGGCACTCTAGTAACTCGCGCGTGTATTATACAGTCAATATAGAAAAAAATGTCGATTTCCTTGAACAGGGGCCGCCAGGAATCGGTAGGTAATGATGACGTTTCTATTGATTGCGCCCGCAAGTACGAAATGGTTAGGATGACGTAAAACACAAAAAATCCCGAAGGAACAGCTTACAATAGGTAAATTTTGTGACATTAATTGTGCAGTCACACTTCGATACTCTTTTGCGTTACGTGTTATCAGTGACATTCTATGGAGCAGTTGTTATGAAAGTTATGGACCAAAAGACACTCGTTAAGCGCAGATGAAGTTATAAGGTGCGTAGAACAGTGTATATTTTAACACTGAGTGAGTTTGCCTGACACGAGTTCACAAATCTTTGATTGGAAACCTTCCGCTGAACCTTGACAGACACTATTTCTCTCTCTTTGACCGGAATAAGACTAGGCCCAAAACAAGCAAGACGAAGCGAATGATTCAACGGCTAGCTTATCACTAGCAGAACGATGGACGATTTCAGAAATTCGCAGACCATCAAATTCTGTGCTGACTTATTCCCTGCTCACAGATGTCCTTCCCCTATAAAGTTTAAAATAAGACTAGAATGCGCGACCGTGACTTGATCAAACGTCCCTTTAATTTCTAAGGCTTCATGACGAGATTCATACGACTTTGAAATTCACCACAGCCGGGAGGAAGTTTTAATTTCCGGTCTCCTTGTAAAAACCTAATTAGGATTCAATTAATAGCCACTAATCTGTCATGACTTGTGTACTTTGCATCACTGATGGCAGACGAGCTGAGACGAAAGACCGATACTATTTGTATCACAATGCGATCTCGCGCGAATTTCAAAACCGGCATGAAAGTAGCGCGTTCATCGGGAAAGGCATCTTCAGTCTTTGGACCCTCGCTTGCCAAAGAAACTTAATCTCGTACGCAGTATCAGTGACCAAATGGTTTTACCGACAGATATATTTCATGGCAAGTCAAAATTTTATGCTTTTTATATAGAGATGATGTTTGGAAGTAGCAGGGCCGATTATTTATGGCTATTTATGATTTGGTCGATAGTACAGATAGTACTGGCGCTCGAGGCAACCCATCAAGGTTTGGTTTTTCAAAGAGGAAAGATCATGTTGTTGTCGTTTCAACCTTAGCACGAGTCTTTAACTTGCGCCGATGAAATGCAGACGAAAGCGGGTTTAAAGCGATCAAAGAAGGACTAAATTCCTCCCAGCTACTAGAAAATATAGCGGGAAGAAGTCAGAGAAGTCAGAAAAAGCGTTTCGTCGTGCGGAGAAGATCTGGAAAAGGTACTTGGTCGTGGATTACTGAATTGGGGAAATTAAAGTGAGGGATTCATTCGAGAAGCAATATCGTATGATTTCCTGACGTTGGAAGATGACCGTCAAGTCAGAAACTAGGGCATTCACGTCATTGTTGATTATGTAAGCTTAAATGATTTTTATTTAGGGTCGCTGACTGGATTTAGCCCGAACGGTGATGCTCTTCAGCCGTTTTCAATTTTCTAAACATCGGCCGAAACTTGGTAAGTCTATTTTGGGTTCCTTTGTATCATCTTCAAATGGATAACTATTATCATTTTAGCGCAAAAACGTTTTAAGGTCGCCACTGATCACTCGATCATTTCATAAATTCTCATTAACTGCTAATGATGTGAAAGTGTAATGTTCATGGAGAATGTTGATGGAGGTCACGATTTCTTAAGCCTGATCGTAAACAGTTCATTCAGTCAGAGGTCAGTTTTTAAGTGTGGATCGTGGTGGATATTTTCAATTTTATCGAATCCCTTTTAAGAAAACAGGAAAATTTATTTTGCTCGAGCCAGTGGCTATCAACTTATTTAATTTTGCACTGATTACATCTGTGAAGATGATAGTGCATGTCCCGCATTACATGTAAGTAAAACAGTTTGGCCTTGCTGATGCAACAGAGCACCTTAGCCTTTTTTAGGCCGTCGCTCTGTGAGAAGTTTATTCGCCGGGTGTCTCAGAGGGAACTAAAAACTCGCTTTTAGATATTGTTTGAATCTCTGTCCAGCATTGAGAAAAAAGTTTGGCCTTCCTGATTCAACAGAGCAGGTTAGCAGCCTTTTTAGGCTGTGGTTATGTGAGAAGTTTATTCGCCGGGTGTCTCAGAGGGAACTAAACACTGGCTTTTAGATATTGTTTGAATCTCTGTCCAGCATTAAGAAAAAAAGTTTGGTCTTCCTGATTCAACAGAGCAGCTTAGCCTTTTTAGGCTGTGGCTCTGTGAGAATCTTATTCTCCGGGTGTCTCAGAGGGAACTAAAAACGCGCTTTTAGATATTGTTTGAATCTCTGTCCTGCATTAGGAAAAAAAGTTCGGCCTTCCTGATTCAACAGAGCAGCTTAGCCTTTTTAAGCTGTGGCCCTGTGAGAATTTTTTTCGCCGGGTATCTCAGAAGGAAGCTTTATTTTTTAGACATAATTCAAATATTGCAAAATTAGTGTCTCGCTTACATTTGTATTTAACCCCATCCAGATCCAGTGAGGCCTTTAAAACAGCGCGTCAATTTTAAAAGTTTTTTCATAAGGCAGTTTCCGTTCTGGCCTTGAATGAAGATTCCATTAAAAAGCCTTGCGTTCAGATATAAAATTAGGGAGATCTTGTAAGCATAAACTGAAATATATGACATGTGGATGAAGGTATGAAAGTGAACATGATCATCGCATTAAATTCGCAGCCTATTCGGTTGAAAAATAATCTGAAAAATGTTGCAGCGTTATCGCAGAAAGTTAGAGGTAATATTATTCATTGTTGGGGAAAATACTCCGCGGCTTTAAATTAATAATTTCCACGATGTTTTAATTCCGGTAGTGTAGTAACCTTTTCGTTAAGGCAGTTTCTAAAACGCCCTCGTGAAAACCGCACAGTCTCTGTAAATTCTCACTTTAACTTGAGAGAGAAGCCAAAAGGAAATAGAGTGACATTACTTTCAAACCATTACGGGTTACCTTAGGCCGCGGTTTCAGAAATCATTGGACCTCCGGGCATCTTTCTTGGTGGGTTAGTTTAAGAAATTAAGTGCTTTAGTTTTTCAGTCTGCCTTATATGCTTTATTGAAATTATTCACGATAAATGGGGTTTGATAAAAGCGTTGGTTAAACTGAAAAGGGCTTAATTACAACGCGATTTTGTAATATACTAGGTAAATAACTGGCCCTTAGTGTTTAATAAATACAAGTAAGCAAAATATACGATGGAAAATTCCCCATCAAGAAGTGCGTAAAATCAATCTTCTCGAAGTACAATAAATTTTAAGAGAAGCCACAAGGCAAATGCATTCCGGTTCAGCAGAATAACTTTCAATGAGGCTAATTTGTAGTTGAGTTCTTTGTTGAACCGAAATCTTGTTGACGTACAGGAATTCAGTTGATTTGAGAATTTTTTCACCTCCAAGCAAATGAGCCGTAAAAAGTTGATTACTTCTACAGAGCTCCCCTGCTGATGTTCGCCTATTGAATAGGCAACGCGAGTTTCGAATTACAATCTCGATTTTATGGTAATTTGTCTTGCGGAAAATATAAATGAGCATTGCAAGCATTTTATCGTCTCCAACCTTTTATTAATATCCTTTTTACATGCGGGGACGTTTGGTCGTCCTAATGACTCCCGCCCCCTAAACAACATACAGAATTATCCACATCGGCTAAACCTATGTTTTTCGACACCTATATATCCCCTGTATACTAAAACGAGAATTGAACTTATCTACTTTAACTTTTCCTTGGTCCATTGAGGTGGGAGCATGCTTTCAGCAAACTTTTGGCTGATCGTTCTTTCGCTTCATACTGGTCCCAAAGTTCGAACATCTTCGCGTGCAGCTCTCGGTACTTGCGTCGCTGTATTCTTCTCAATTTCTTCTCGGAAACGAGACGGATCTGGAGGGCGGTAAGTGTACCTTCTTTGTGTAGAAACTTTATCAGCAAATACATTGGAAGCTGTCCCCGTCCAGCTCGGCGGTTGAGGCCATTGTGCCAGCCTTCAACATCATTGTTGGTGCGGATGGCTTTCTTGAATGCGGTCCAGTCAGAAGGTCCCCACGTGCCATTGATCCAGGTATCGTTTACGTACTCTGTGAACTGCTGTAGAGGCTCCGAAGCATGTCGTTGAAGTCGTTGAAACATGGGCTCTATCTCTTCTTCAGGAAGGAAAGGTAGCGCTATCATCTTTTTAATGAATGAGTGCGTACCAAGGTCATGAGTATACGATGATTGAAGGCCGAGTTCCTGCACCTGTAGTATGGATAAAAAGAAAAGATTTGGCTGCTGATTCTATTTTTACGGAGTTCTAATCTCCAATAAATTTATTGATTCGAAAGACCAGTTTTGTAAAACATTTTTAAAGCATTTCATATCTCCCCGAAACAATTATGTCCCTATTATGGCTAAGTTCATAAGTTCGTAAGTTTTCCTACTTTTATTATTTACTAACCTTTTTCCACAGGGCTTGGGTCTAGTGCAAAACACAACCGTGCAGCCTAACATGGGGGATGACGTCCCTTAAAGCGGCCCACACTGCTCTCTCTAAATCTAATGTCACTTGTTGAACGGCCGGGGCTGAGGGGAGGATCTCGAGTAGCCGCTTGAGCACTTTTTTTTGTAGTCGTTTTCTTTCCTCGTGACATCAGTACGAAGAGGAGAGGCACTGACTTGTTTGGCATGGTCGTCGGTCCTGACGAAGGCATTCACGGTCATCAGCTGGTTGAACGGGTGCCGACATAGCAAAAAAAGTGCCGTCTATATACCAAGACTTGGCTCGAGCAAGGTGCTGTAGCTGCTGATCGGTTGCGAATATCAGATGCCTACGGCGGCGGACTTGTATGTCTCCTCGCAGGAACTCGTCTGGAATGTGGTTTTCCTTTACATCGAAGTTAAGGTCTGTTGGATCTTGTGGTCTCAGGCGCTGTCGGTGTCGGTTGGCAACTCGGGCTATGTATTTCGGCTTCGGTAAACACAGAGAGGGGACGTCCTTCAGATCTTCTAAAAAGGACCTCTTCCACAATGGCGGATGCTGGTCTGAAAATATCTACTGCTGCTTTGGCCTTGACTTTTGCTGTAATGCTGGCGGCTAATGTCGACTTCTGCTGCGTGGTTGTGGGCGTTTGAACCAAGGTGGAATGAGCCGGAGCGCTCAATTATACTTGCTTTGCATGGATTGACCTGGTATAAGAAATGTACAAAAGGCAATTAGGACCTATTCACAGTAGGGGGAAAGCACTTTTTCTTTGTAATAAAGATGTAACGTTTGCCTGAGATAATAAATAATTTCCAGTGCGGAGTAAATCGTCGAATTGTGCTTTCGGAAAAGCACAATTCCGTAGTTTGAATATTTTAATTAAAAGCAAATGAAATTATATTCACCTTGGGTCTTCTGGTGCATATCCAGTCATTGGCGTTGACTCGACGGCGTTTGACACCATAGCAGTATCCCCTGCTGTCAATTAGCTTTGGTCTGCCTTTTGAAGTGGAGTCTTCAATGATCTCAAATGTTAAAGCGAATAGAGCGGTTGATGGTTCGGGTGTTTGTTCAGTGATGGATGATTCATCAGGGGCGGGGTCCAAGATTGGTCGATGAGAGGGTTCGTCCTCCGCAGTGTCCTGGAAAAGGAACACAAGAAAATATCAGAACATGTAAGTAAATTACATTAAGTGTTAAAGATACATGTCGAGCTTCGAATTCCCTTTAAAAACGTTAAAGATTTACCGTAGTTGACTGGGCCGGTGCATCGTAGATCGTCGACTGCAGCGAATCACTATGGTACGTTCGCGGGTTAAACTCAGATGACTCTAGTATGTCCGTCGACTGTTCCGAAATCCTGGAACTCTCGGCTACTGGTGAACCAGGTTGGCATGGCAAGCAGAACCAACTGATGTCGGCACCTACCCGTACGGCTTCACGGTAAGCTTGTTGAGTAATGCCTATAACAAAATTGAAGAAAGAATTGTCAAAACTGGTAGCACAACGGGTATTTCATAAAAGAGCAAGGAGGAGAGAATGGTCTTGAAGAACTTATTGAATGAAAAAAAAAAAAAAATCAGCTTACCAATGTTGCAAGAACGCTGATTCCACTTCATACAGCCATCGCACTGTATCGCTTGTTGTCTTGTTGTTACGGTTTGATTACAAGAAGTGCATTTGTCGGCCATAGTTGAATCGTTGAAGTAACAATCGTTTTTGCGGAGACGTACTCAAAGGGTGACCAATGATCGGAATGCTTGTTTTACTACTCGTTCTGCTTTTATACACAAAGGTGGTTAGTTATTAATTCTTAAGGATCACATTAAATTCATCTTAATCGTGATTTGTTGTTTTCTCTTACTGAGGTGATAACTTGTGCCAATTATTTGCTGTTAAATGCATCACAATGGCTCCCGCGCTTGTCTTCCAAGAGGTTAAGTTTCTTTTGTTTAACTATTCATACACCGCTGTCGATGAAACTTTAGTTTTATGTAAGTTAAAGATGATGATAGAATTGAAATAGGATGCAGTTGACTTCCGATAACACGAACCCTCGCTAACTCGAACCTCGCGCTAACTCGAACCAAGGTCGATTTCCCCTGGATTTCCTTCTCACATTTACTGTAATGTAAGAACACTCCCGCCACCTCCAAGTAATTTTTGTTTCCCTTCAGATCATTTCTATACAATTTTACCCTCGATAACTCGAACCATGTTATAAACGCGTGACAAGTCGGGAAACGAAATCTTATAATTAAAGCCGCGCCGTGATTGCCGTATCAAAAGCTTCATATCTTTTTACCGCAACAGCATTAAGGAGTATAAATTATAGCGAAGCTCCACGCGCGCGCGAAGCGCGCGCGTGGACGGAGCCCCATAGCTAAGGAAATGTGGTAATCTACCCATCCGAGAAAATTTGGTAATCACGTGACCGTACGACCGTCCGTCCGCACCACAGGCACACCAATGTTTACTCCCACACTTTCTAGCTAGTTTGGGAGCCCAATGGAAAACTAATTACACATCAATTGACAGCTGTCAAAACAGGATATCCGCTGACCAGTATCACCTGACCGTACCGCGGGCTCAAGTGTCGACCCATCGAGGTCGAGTACTTTTTGAAGTTATCCGCTGACAAATTACCAGTTTCAAATGATCGCAGGCTCAAGTCTATTTTTTCCAATGATTCATATGAAATATGTTGTGTTTATGTCACTATGGCCTCGCACTGTCAAGATTTTGATTTCAAACTGACCTCGGACGCGAAAATTCAGCCACTTTTTTAAACATAAAGGCGGGGAAGACCTTTTCTTACCATGGTCACGCGTTGGTCACACTCTACGTCTAATTTTTGTACTCTGATTGGTCAAAATTTGACAGGTGAGTTCATGCGGAAAATTTATGCAGCATCTTGAGAGTTGTTTACTTTGACAGCTAAAGCTGACAGAGTTTTGTGTCAACTAGTGATGTTTTTAACTGTCTTTTTCCACTGGATGTACAAAATGAAATACAGCTGCTATCAAGAGTCTTCTGTTATCCATTACTCGTTTGTTTATTGGGTTTTTGGTTGAGAAATGCGTCGCTTGTCAAAATTGGGTAATCCGTTTTCGGATGGCATCGTTTTCGTCTTTCACGTTGCTCAATGCGTAAGAGGGTTTAAAAGTCTCAAGCAACTATGGCCTTCCTTGATATCTTTCATGAACTGAATCTCGAATGGTAAGCCTGAGTAATTATTGTATTTGATGTTTGTTTTGTTATATCTAATTTCATGAAGTCGAGCACAGTTTATGCGGCAAGGTTTTGCACGTTTGTTAAGATTTGAGTCAATGATCTGATCTAGTATCAGGTTTTATATAAGCTTACAGAACTATAAAAGGCCTTCAGATATATTTTCTCACGGCAAATAGAAAAAAAAACGTTCCGAAGAATATTTAGTTATCAATTTGGCTGTAGAAAGAAACTTTGAGTGATTTTCTTGCTTCGAGGAGTTCATTTTTGAAATAAAAAAGAAACACAGGGACGCCGGCTGAAAGTAAAACAAAATAAACTTAAGCTTAAGCTTTAAGCTTTAAGCTTAAAGACTCAGGATTTTTAGATACTAGATTTTAATAGATTTTAATACTTGTCTTCGTGAATGAAAATTGTTGTCTCTGTAAATGTTTTACCGAATTACATTTCTTTTATTGATTGTCAGTAGTCTCTCTTGCAATTTTAATCGCTTGTCCGTGATGTTTGTTTTCATCGTTCATGAACATCGCTTGCAGGAGTACTTAGAAATGTCGCGCGTATCAAACGCTTTATAAGATTACACATTGTTATAACTGGAACCATTAAATAACAAAAAATAATGATAATAAATTCGTTATTATGTTGAAGCGTATCTCCATTAAAGTTCATTCAAACACTCGACCACAATGACAGCTCGCACTAAAAATGAGAACCGACTGGCCGTATGGGTGATTTTGGAAATTTTTTGAACGGTTTCGCTAAAAGCCCACGATTGATCGTCCTGAACATTGAAAAATTGTGGAATGCCGTATTCTGTCCAAGGTCTGTATGATAAAAAACACTGTTTCACCTCAGATGTGATGTATAAAAAGTGTAAAAGGTTGGTTTACACACCCTCAGATTTGTTGGCAAGAATTTGTAAAGTAAACCTGTCGAACGCCAAAAATTGCGGCCTGATTTGTTTTCCAAGAATTTGTTTTCGAGGCCTAATCTACTATGATCAAGAGCCATTATGGCTCTTGAATGTGATAGAAGATGTTTGCTATTTTTTGGGTGTACATATATTTAGTGCAACTCGATGTAAGATGTTTCACTCTAAAATAACTTATCCTTTCCCTCAAAAGTCACATGAATGTGCNTGGAAATTTTTTGAACGGTTTCGCTAAAAGCCCACGATTGATCGTCCTGAACATTGAAAAATTGTGGAATGCCGTATTCTGTCCAAGGTCTGTATGATAAAAAACACTGTTTCACCTCAGATGTGATGTATAAAAAGTGTAAAAGGTTGGTTTACACACCCTCAGATTTGTTGGCAAGAATTTGTAAAGTAAACCTGTCGAACGCCAAAAATTGCGGCCTGATTTGTTTTCCAAGAATTTGTTTTCGAGGCCTAATCTACTATGATCAAGAGCCATTATGGCTCTTGAATGTGATAGAAGATGTTTGCTATTTTTTGGGTGTACATATATTTAGTGCAACTCGATGTAAGATGTTTCACTCTAAAATAACTTATCCTTTCCCTCAAAAGTCACATGAATGTGCCCTTAAGTTAACTGACTTGTGGATTACAAGTTTATTGTCTGATTTAAAATATAAATTTATTAATGGGAGCTTCGCTTTTAGCCCTGGCTAAATCTATATATTAGATATTGCGAATTCGGCATGTTTTCGAACTCGAATGTCACGCTGGAATTCGAACTCGACAAGTAGCGCCGGAAACCGGCGTAAACCGTGACAGGTTTCTCTCGCTGTTTTTAAATCTAAACCACTTTACATCGTAGTACTTTATTTTACTTTCTGTGTTGTGGTCAAAAATCGACAAACAGATTAATCCGACAAACATAAGCTCTCGCCATTGTGTGAATAGCCTGAATAGTTCTCACATCGTTCCGCAATGCATAGTGAAATTAACATGCGGCGCTCGCAACATTATGTAAATAGTTCTGACAATACTTTCATTCATGTTCCTATCGTTAGTCTGTACTTGGATAACATTTACACATTTAGAAAATAGATATAACATATGTGGAATGAACTGACTTTTTTGTGGAACGAACTGACTATTTTGTGGAACGATCTGACTTGGAACGATCTGACCATGGAACGAAATGACCGGATACCTGTGCATGCAACCTTGCGTTTATTTCCTGTATTTATCTCACCAGTTGTATGGCATATGTGCTAACATCTTCATTATGAATCGGTATATTTCAAAGAGCTACACAAGGAGCAAGAACACCATAAATATACAGAGCGGGAGCAGCTGTAATGTCAACTATTACTAGTTTTATTAGTGTCAAGACGTCACGAAATCCTATCTAACATCGACCGAGCTTTCGACTTTCACCTACGAGAGTTTAAGAAGTTCATAATAAAAAAGTTCTACTTCCACAATCACATGCCAACATTGGCGCCATATAGTAGTATAATACTTGGGGGAACGAGCGCATTTCCATGTTTTTTTGCTCGAATTGGGGTTTTTGCTGAGTCAGCATTTTGGTAACCGGTTTTGGGCGGTTTTGACCGGTCATTTTCGCTCGTTAATGGTGCAAAACGAAAGGTACTTAAAGAGCAGAATTTATTATATATCATGTATACCTGTTTTTTTGAAAACTGGGTTACTAAAACATGTCAGTCTCTCGCACTAATTGGTAATTTAATGGCCCTTGTTACTAGAAAAGTAAAATCTCACCTCAAAAAGAAATTATTGAATAAATGAGCTTCCATTTGATAGGATCGTCTGTCTTGAAGGTACCAAAAGTGAAGTTTTCCTCATTAATCTGGAAAATAAGGCATTTTAAGGGGCAACTTTTAGTGTCGGTGTCACCGATTGCAAAGCCATTTCCCCAGTTCACCCCATTTTTCATTGAAACTGGTCTTCCAAAAACAATCTAAGGCAACACTTCTAAACAAAACCGATTCCTACAACCACCAGATTAACTGCTTGCTGACTAGGAACATTATCAACAGAGTGGGCCATTGCTTGCATGCAAACAGCACAAACAAACTGCATAAGAGTGCAAAAACACATCAAACTTTACAACAACCCCCGCCCCCTGGAATTTACCCAGGCTACCCCAAATGCATACCAGATGATAGCCCTGTGTCTCTGCAACAACATGAAACCCAGCCAGACACCCCCTCTCCCCTAATTTGAGGGAGAGATTGAGCTTTGAAAGACAGGGGTGAACCCCGGTACAAAAACTCAGCAAATCTGCACTCTGGCACAAAGCATAGTCTTTAGAACAACCTCACCCCCCGCCCCTGGAATTTAATTAGGCTACCTCAATTGCATACCAGATGATAGCCCTATGTCTGTGCAACAACATGACACCAAGCCAGGCACAACTCCCACTTAATTTGAGGGAGACATTGAGCTTTGAAAGACAGGGGTAAGCCCTGGTACAAAAACTCAGCAAATCCGCACTCTAGCACAAAGAATTGTCTTTAGAACAACCCCACTCCCCTGGAATTTAATCAGACTACCCCAATTGTATACTAGATGATAACCCTGTGTCTGTGCAACAACATGACACCCAGCCAGACACAACCCCTCCTTAATTTGAGGGAGACATTGAGCTTTGAAAGACAGGGTTAAGCCCCGGTACAAAAACTCAGCAAATACACTCACTACCCCAACGCATAGTCTTTAGAACATACCCACCCCCCCTGAAATTTATCCAGGCTACCCTAAATGTGTAGTTCTAGAATATATTCATACTCCCTTAGAAGAGTGTGGAAATTCTTGAGGAGGTTGGGGGTTCTCAAAGGCCCCGAAATTTAAGTAAATGTATGAACCTTGACTGTAATTTCCAGAGAGGTTTGGGGGGGGGGGGGGGGGGGGGGGGGGGGGGTGTTGGAAATATTCTTTTTGGGGGGGGTTGGGGGAATTTTTGTGTATTGTAAAAATACATCCGAAATATT
>CALNXI010000929.1:93066-124860 GCA_942486025.1 Porites evermanni | reverse complement strand
TTCCATTCCACGGGATATTTGGTAAGAGTAGTTTACAAGATTTGATATATTCAATCCTATCTCTGGGTCACTCGCAGTCGTAGTCCAGGTTGCTTCATAAACATCTCGCTTGCCTCGTAAGAACTTTTGTAAACTCCCATGTGGTGCATATTCCAGAATGACAAGGATACGATCTCGCTTGATACAAGCACCAAGGAGGTTTACAATGTTTTTGTGTTCTCCAACGTAAATTAGAATTTTCAGCTCTGATGCAAGGTCTCTTACTTCCCCTGCAGTAGCTCCCCCTAAAGTGCCAAAATATCGTACTCGGTCAGTCTAGTGGAGTCCATGTGACCATGTCACAAGCAACGTTCAGTTTAACTGGGCACAAACCTCAGCAATAGGAATGAGCACGAACGGTACTCATGCATGAGAGCTAGAGGTCCTATGCGAATTGCCCACCTCACCCATGCTGAATCCAGGGGCATGGCTGGAGGTTTTTCCACTGGTAGGCACAGATTCCCAAATCAACCCTACCCCGTCTCCCAAATCATTACCGCGCAGGTAACCTGGTAACTCGTCCCCTCCCCTACATATTATCAGCTGCTACAGTAACTATATGCCAAATTCCTTTTTTTGTCCCCCTCCACCAACCCCCGACGAGTACCAGCCATCCTTGCTCCATGGTAAATGTTACACAAGTTGAAATAGAGATCTCTTGACTTGAAACATTACCTTTAACAGTCTTTACAGCTATGGTGGTCTTCGTGTACGCACTGCCTCTGGGATCGTGGTACGCATGGCCAGCCCTGTGTTGACGAAACATTTTAGGTCGCCGCTGACTTTTCCTTTGACTTTTGTCTCTGGGATTAAAGTTGTTTATTCCTATAGCCTCTGCTTTAATGACTTTTCCGAAGGCCCCTGATCCTAGCAACTCCCCAAGAATGAGCTTGTCCTCGCGAAAAAACGCGACCTCTGACCGAAGCACAACCAAATGCGAAATACGGTAGGCACCAAACCTTTAATTATTCGGTAACTTCTTGAGACAATATTGGTCCGGAATGTGTATAGATTTTTTAAATAAAGCTGAATTAAAGTATTAAGTGTCAAAAAGTCCACAAAGCGGTAAAAAATACAACAAAAGTCACGAGAAATCTGTTCTGTTTTCTGAATTTTACGCAACGATTTATGCGATTTAACGAATTAACAATTTTTAATCCAAAAGAAAAATAAGAAAGATAGTCACAATACGAAGTGTCATTATATTTTAGTAGCCAACTTTATTTTAAAATTTACGAGTTACTGAATATGACTCTAATTTCGCATGATTTTTGCCCATTTTAGGCCTCGAGAAGAAAAAAAATCGTTAAAAGAATATTATTCCCTCGATCGTACTTAAACCAACGATTTTGTAACTAGGGCCGATAGGGCTTTATTCTGGCTGAGTTTGAGGCCAGGTCATTTTTTGACTATTTCCACGTCTAGTTGATATTTACGCGGAGCCGCTCTTAAATTCACCCACATAGCGTTCTGCTAACCCATTTGTAGCAGGATGTCCGGGAGCAGTGAGAGTATGAAGGATGTCGTTCTCTCTTAGAAACTTTTGGAATTCATCACTCGTAAACTGAGTCCCATTATCTGTTACCAGATGTTCAGGTAAACCAAAGTAACTAAAAATGTGTCTCAAAGCAGTAATAGTGTTGGTGCTGGTGGCATAAGTCATCGGTAGTATCTCCAAAAATTTGGAATAACTATCCACCACAACCAAAAACATCTTGCCAAGATAAAGCCCAGCAAAATCTACATGTAATTGTTGTCATGGTCCGCCTGGCCAGGACCATGAAGCAGTTGGGGCGGAAGCTGGCGATTTAGGAAATTCTTCACAAGCAGGACATAATTTAACTGTCTCCTCAATTTGCTTATCAATTCCCGGCCACCAAGAGTACTTTCGAGCTAATTGTTTCATTTTAACCATACCCAGGTGTTCTGCATGCAAATCGGCCAACAAGAGGGCCTGTAATGACTCTGGGACAACAACTCGCGAGTTCCACATGAGGATATCATCTTCATGAGAGAGTTCAAGCCTTTTGCTGTAGTAAGGTTGGAACACTGGTTCCAGATTATTGGGCCAACCCTGCTGAGTAAACTGTAACACCTTTCCAAGAACTGGGTCTCTCATGCTTTTCATAGCAACTACGGATGCATTTAAAAACTGATCTTCTTCGATAAACATCACATTTACAGTTACCTGTTCTGCAGCAGACTGCTTGTATTTAATAGGCTTCCTAGACAAAAAATCCGCAAACACATTGTATTTGCCACATATGAATTCAATTGTATAGTCATAAGCAGCTAAAAGTAGTACCCATCTTTTGATCATTGCTGCTGCCAACAGGGTACGGGCTTGTGTTCCCCAAGTAAAGTAATCAAAGGTTTATGATCTGTTAGAAGTTTGAAGTGTCTACCTAACAGGTAGTGGCGATATTTGGTCCCGCCAAAAACAATTGCTAATGACTCACGTTCAATTTGGGAGTAATTTTGTTCTGCATTGTTCAGTATCCTCGATGCATAGGCAACAGGCTGTAACGCACCATCAGGTCCAGGTTGCAGTAATGCAGCTCCCACACCCACTGAAGAAGCGTCACACTGTAGAACTAATTCAGCCATAGGATCATAGTGACGTAAAACCGAATCAGAGCACAGAGCAGCCTTGATTTTATCAAAAGCGTCCTGTTCAAGTTTTGACCAACTCCATGGTACCTCCTTACGAAGTAATCCATACAAAGGTGAAGCCAACTTTGCATAATCCGGCACAAATTTACGTAGAAAATTGGCTGATCCAAGGAATGACTATAATTCAGAAACATTTGTTGGAGGTGCTACATCCTTTTATTGCCTGCACTTTCTCAGCAGTCCGTGAAATCCCCGCAGCAGAAATGCTAGTACCAAGATACTCTACTTTATCAAGCATGAAAAAGAATTTATCAGGGTTAAGCTTAAGACCGCAGTCCTGTAATCGTGTTAGTACTCGATGAAGGTTTTCCAGATGAACTTCATCTGTTTCTCCGGAAATAAGGATATCATCAATACGGACACAGCAGCCTGGAAGATCCTTAAGGACATTTCCTATAGTGCGTTGAAAGATTGACACAGCACTACTCACTCCAAAAGTCAGGCGCTTGTATTGGTATAAGCTCAAATGATTGTTAATTGTGGTGTATTTTCTGCTTTCTGGCGTAAGCTCTAGTTGATGGTATGCTTGAGAAAGGTCAATCTTAGTGAATTTTTTTCTCCCAGATAATGTACTCAGTAGTTCCTCCAGAGTTGTTATGGGGTATTGTTCTAGGACTGAAAATTTGTTGATGGTGACAGAGTAGTCCCCACAAATTCTCAGGTCCCCATTTGCTTTAATAGGGACTGTAGGTGATGCCCACTCGGAATGCTCTACTTTCTCAATGATATCCTCTGCCACCAATTTCTCCAAGGCCTTTTCATACTTAAACCAAATTGCAAATGGTACTACTCGTGCTTTGGTAAACACAGGGCTTTCATCAGTTACTCGCAATGACACCTGAATTCCTTTAAGTTTTCCCACTGAACTAGTGTCAAACAAATCAGAGTACTGCTGAACTATATCCTCAGCTGCAGTTGAAATCGTACTAAAAATGTTCTGCCAAGGTAATGTAAACTTGGACATCATGTCCCGCCCCAGTAGTGATGGTCCCTGAACTACACGAATTAACAGGGTACCCACCTGGTCTCCAACTTTGACATCCATTTCCCTCTCACCTAGACACTGGATAATTCCCCCAGTATAGCTTTTCAAAAGCACTGTAGGGGGTTTGAGTGTAGTTACTTGTCGTCCGGTTTTGGTAAAATCAGCAGAACTCAACAATGTCACAGAACTGCCCGTATCAACTTCCACAGGGACTTCCTGGACTTCAATGGTAACGGTAAGTTTGTATAAGGGCGGTGTAAATGACGAATTTTCAGAAGATTTCACACTTTTCATATAAACTGTACAAGAAGGGACTCGTGCTCCTCTTTGGTACATGTTACTGATGTTGGAGCAGCTATTACTTGGTGAGTGGTGTTGTTACCACCAAATTCTTTCTTTTTCTTGAAGCATGCCTTAGCCAAATGCCCAGGCTTTCCACAGTAATTACATGTAGATTCGACATGACTGCACTTGTCAGCCAAATGTTGTGGAGAGCCACACCAAAAACACTGCTTTCCCCCCATTTTTGACTTAAAATCTGTTTGCCTTTGGCTTTCTTGAGCAGGAAAAGATTTCTTGTAAACAGCATTTACAGGCAGAATTCCAGCACTGGAAGTGTCGGAGTTTCCCTGGAGTAACTTAGATTCCTTCTCAGCCAGTTCATCAGCCTGAGCGACCTTGAGAGCTTGATCGAATGTCCCATCACATGAAAGTAGTTTCTTTTTAGTAGTCTGGCTTCTCACTCCCCCAACAAATTGATCTCTGAGGGCTCTTGTAAGGTAAAGACCAAAATTGCAGTTCACAGCTAAGCGTTTTAGCTTGTTTGCATACTCCGCTACGCTTTCAGTTTCACTTTGTACAGTGTGATGGAAGCGGTAGGTCTCGGCAACTTCAAGTACCTTAGGTTTGTAGTAGTCTTTCAGAATTTGTGTAAGCTGATCGTAAGTTTTATCAGCGGGTAAATCAGGAAGACAGAGATCTTTGAGCGTACTGTAAGCTGTTTTACCGATCATGGAGATTGTAACGGCGACGATTTTCTTGTCTGCCTCTCGTTTAGCTGCTTCGCTGGTGTCAGCTGCAACTTGACCGATGTTATGTGCGATGAAGTAGGCATTCAATCGTTCACTGTAATCCGTAAAGTCAGCTCCATCGAGCGGTTCCAAAGTGCCAAATTGCTGTGTAGTCATAGCTGGCACTTTAATTCTTCATCCTCGTCGCCAGTTTTATGTACCAGGAAATTGTATATCGAAACACAGATAACTCAACAGTATTAAACTTCAAGTCTGTAAGCACATGGCAAGAAGCACCTACTGCGCATTCACGAAGCGCATAAGGATTCATGGGATATGACACCCCGACATGGGGACCAAAAAAGAGGGCAAATGCCCCGCCCTACTGCAGCAGTTTTCATTGATCGCACAGTCGAGTAGTGTCACTTACGGCATGTTTGTGTGCAGTTTTTCGTTCAGCTAACGTTCGCCTATTAATAAAGCTATCACAGCTAAGACCCCACGCCGGGACGACACCATTTATTAGTCTCACTTCATTATAGTTTTTATTTTTTTATTTTTTATCTCGTTGTAAATACTTTGTAGGAAAATAGTAGTTAATAGTAGTTTAATAATATGAAAGGAAGTTCTCTAAATAATAGACGAATTAAAATTTCAAGATATGGCAACAAAAATAAACTATTTTGAAAGAACGTTACGTGATAGAAACAAATGTGAAAAAAATTTTGGAAAAGCTCAATTGGTTTAGGAGATATAGCATCTTGAAATGTCCTTATTTTTCTAAGAAAAGTAACAAAATGGCGGGAAATGCAAAAATCAAAGCTTAATAACTCTCCAACCGATTGAGTTTTTGAAAAAAAAAATTCACATTTGTTTCTATCACGTCACGTTCTTTCAAAATTATTTATTTGTTTTGCCATACCTTGAAATTTTAATGTTGCTGTTAATCTTGTGACGTTATTTTCCCGCCAAAAACCGTTAAAATCGAAAAACAAAAAACATAGGTTTTTTTGGAATACAGAGTTCTACCATCATGCCAAGTTTGAGCTCAAACAAATAAAAAATGCAAAAGTAGTTACTACCTTGCAGCTTTTTGCATGTGTCCTGGCCCAGCGTGCCAGGTTCATTTGCAAGGCTGTCCCGAAGCAAACTCGGGATATATAGGGATGTTTTTCTGCAGATTACACCCAGTTCGATTGAAGTCATTTTCGGATATCGCAAACATCTTCTCTAAGATATTAGACTACGAGCAGTCTCTCTTTTTTCTTTGTCCGTCGAGCAAAACGCCCGAGCCACGCGCGTGACTGAAGTCGCTCGTTTCTCGCCTCTCGCGGCTTCGACGCTCAACACTTGCGCGCGCATGCACTCCCCTTACTAAATCTGAAGAAAAAGAGAGGCTGCTCACAGTCTACTAAGCTATCTCTGAAAACGGCTTTGCTACGGTGACCTTGGTGTATGATAAGTTGGTTTGTCTCAGCAGGTAAAGAACTCGTTAACTGCAGTCCTATCCTCAGAAAATTATTACTTACCTTTAGTCTTTGCGGATACCGTAACATAATTCCATTTGTCTCTATCTTTCCCCTGTTCATTCAACTCATTGACAGAGTAAACTCGAAACTTTAGGAAACTATCAGAAGGCAAGCCCCTTATAGCCACAGTATCATCTGTGATGTTGTCCTTTTTTGATTTATACTCTCCGCTTGGTCCACATGACTCCTTACAATCCTTGTATTCGCTGGACTTGCATCTGAAGCAATCTACAGAATATCTTAACTTTCCATCGCTGTTATCAGGTAAGCGTTGCCACATAATCTCAACATAAGTCTCTTTAACAACAGTGACATTTGCACTACGTGGTGCCTTTGGTAAAGCTGAGGGAGGATTGATTTGCATAAGTTGGCATAATTATTTGTTTGTTTGTTTGTTTTTTGTTTTTATTTTGCATTTATTTAAAACAAATCACATAAAAGGGATTTTGTCTTACAACTAATCTAGTCCAAATCTCCATATAATTGGGGATGGATGATCTCGGAGCTGGTTAGTGATTGGTAGACTCGGTGGGGCCAAACCACTCCCCAAATGTTGCATGAGTGCTAAATTTACATTTTTCTTGCGATTTTTGTTATTTGTTAACCAAATATACTCGATTGACTACGATTTGGATTTTTGTTAAAAGTAAAATCTGTGACGTCACGCTGGCTGACGTCACCAAAATAGGGAAAACTGTTTTTTTTCTACTTTTTGAGTCAAACTTATATCATCTGAAAGAGCATCAGAAGAGGGGCAAAACACCGAAAACCGCTTTTCGATACGACACGTATGAAGCGAGTTATGGGACGTGAAAAATATTTTAGTGCGCCCTCCCGGATCGATCCATAGTTTTTCGTAAAAAAACGATTGCTCTGGTATTGACAGTTTTATACAAAATAAGCAGATTTTTTGGTACCACAAACCTTTCATTGTGGACTAAAATCGTATGATTTTAAATTTTCATTTTTTGACTTAATAATGCTTATTAACCAGTACAAAAAAGATCACGTGACATTTTCTCACGTCACAAACTTGTTTTCCGGGCTTCTGCGCAGTTGGAAATTTCTTTTTTTTAAATGTTTGTCTTCTTTAGCTTTCGACGGTCAATATGTCTTATATGCAACTTAAATAGTGAGGACAATTTAACAAGAAAAAACTTAAATTTAGAGTTATTTCCCGAAGGGGGGTTCCAGGTTTTGTTCTACAAATTTACTCAAATTCAAACTGCGATATCTCAGCTCATATATGAGATGTTGCAAAAAAAAAATCAGCTTTCAACTCCCTTTTTTCAGATCTTTCAGAAAAAAAAATGGGAGATTCAAAAATTTAAATTTTACGTAAAAATGACGTCTGCAAACATGACGTCATAACTGGATATCTTAAGACATGAATATCTGAATATAGTAAAACATGCTAGCAACTAAATTGATTGGCCTAACATTTTGCATTTTCAAGTCAACTTTCGTGAAAAAAAGCTAAAAAGCCAACAAAGTTATTGTAAAACACACAACTACCCACGCACTGGCGCAACATTTAGGGGGTGGTTTGGCCCAACCGTGGAGAGTTAGACTGACCTCACGACTCTATTTTTCACTTACTCTATTTTCAGTCATGCAGATAGGAAAATGCATGCAACGCCCTTGCGGAGTCTGTCGGCATGTTTTCAGACAGTCGTGAAAAAAATAAAAATAAAAAAATAAATAAATAAAAGATCACTGCAACACCGCACCAAAAACAATAAGCGACACTGCAACACCGCAAATCCCCATGTCCCCCTCAATAAGCTAAATATTTTCAAAGACTTGCTTTATTCTTGCTAAATGAAGCTACCTCGAAATAGATCTTTAGAGCCGGAAAGTTCTAAATTATACCCTTAAAGAGCTTTCCTATCATTATAGTTATTGTAATTTAGCGTTTCAACGCCGGTTGGTTATGAAGAAAGAGCGGGAGGATTTTGGCCATTCAGAAACGGCGAAATATTTTGAGTAAATAATAAATAGAATTTTATAACTCGGGGATCTGCGATTACCTCTGCAAGGAGCTACATGTAATTCAGACTTCTTGTAGAACCCATCATTGCATAAGCAACTTGTTCTTCCAGGATTAGACTTTGAGTTTGCAGGACACTCGTCACATTTACTGTTATTTGCATCACTCTTGTAAAAGCCTCTACGGCACTCTTAAAAAGAAGATGGGTAAAAACATTCCTTAGCACTATGTGGCGGAGCCTTCGTTAGTTTACTGATTGATTTCAAGTCAGTGCATAGAAGGTTTGGAACAGCAAGGGTTTGCAAGCTTAATCTAATGAGCAGCAGCATGTCACAAAGTAAGTTGGTTTATGATCTTATAATTTGTAACCTATTACTAGTGTTTGCGTACTTGCAATTTAAAATGCTAAGGTTGAATAAGTGAATTGAACTAATAATAATTTAAATATTAATAATAATAATAATAATAATAATAATAATAATAAAACTTCCACCACCACACTTAAAAAAAGAGAAATTACGTTCATACCTCTGCATTCAAGGACATTTCCCTCAGATCCCTTGACAAGCTCATAGCCAGGTTTACAGAGGCATTTGATTCCATCAGTGATATTCCATTCTCCGTTACTGTGGCAAACGCCTGACAGTTTCACTTTCTTGATTGGGCTCACATCAGAACAACGTCCTGTTTGTTCCACTAGATAAGAGTCATTCACGGGAGCAGGTGTCCTTGGAAAACTCACCAAAACACTGCCAATCTCGGAGCAATAATTGTAGCTCACAATAACACTTCATAATGACAAACAGGCTCCTTGGTCTAAGAATGCAAGATACACACCTCCCTTTTTGGTTATGATTTTAACATCAGATTCATATGGCTCCCTTTTTCCAGGTGCAGGCAGGACTGTTGGCGCAATTGTTTCTACCTCTTCGTATGTTACTTCATTAGCTGTGAGTGGGTTTAAATCAGCTCCAATTAATTCTTTATCTACATGAAGCACATAAATGCTCCACTTGTGTTTGCAGAAAGAACTTGCAGTTGGTGGACATCGACGAAGGTTGTATTTCAGTTTAATATTCAGCATTTTGGCATCCTTGACGTCAATAAAATCTGTTCTTAGCCAGTTTGTTGGCTGGCTTGCNTCCACCACCACACTTAAAAAAAGAGAAATTACGTTCATACCTCTGCATTCAAGGACATTTCCCTCAGATCCCTTGACAAGCTCATAGCCAGGTTTACAGAGGCATTTGATTCCATCAGTGATATTCCATTCTCCGTTACTGTGGCAAACGCCTGACAGTTTCACTTTCTTGATTGGGCTCACATCAGAACAACGTCCTGTTTGTTCCACTAGATAAGAGTCATTCACGGGAGCAGGTGTCCTTGGAAAACTCACCAAAACACTGCCAATCTCGGAGCAATAATTGTAGCTCACAATAACACTTCATAATGACAAACAGGCTCCTTGGTCTAAGAATGCAAGATACACACCTCCCTTTTTGGTTATGATTTTAACATCAGATTCATATGGCTCCCTTTTTCCAGGTGCAGGCAGGACTGTTGGCGCAATTGTTTCTACCTCTTCGTATGTTACTTCATTAGCTGTGAGTGGGTTTAAATCAGCTCCAATTAATTCTTTATCTACATGAAGCACATAAATGCTCCACTTGTGTTTGCAGAAAGAACTTGCAGTTGGTGGACATCGACGAAGGTTGTATTTCAGTTTAATATTCAGCATTTTGGCATCCTTGACGTCAATAAAATCTGTTCTTAGCCAGTTTGTTGGCTGGCTTGCAATGGTTATGTCGCAGACTGAATATGTCTGGCTTGATAAAAAATTCCACTAAAAATAATGAAAGAGACGTCAAAAGGCATTGTACATGTACTTCCAGGGGTGCATGAAATAAGGCCCTTAGTGACTCCCGCCCTAACATCAAATTCTCCCTTACATCGTGTCATGCAAATCGGAGGGAGGATGTCGCTGTTCAACAGAAGTCGCTGGGGCTTTATCCCAAGCACCCGAGCAATTTACTTTTTCTACTAGAAACATCGTCAATTAATTTTGTACGGAAGAACTTGAGAGAAATAGTAAGAGAATATTTGATAGCTAAAAGTGGTAAAGTGCTTTCATTGCAACTTCCTAAATTGTACGTCAGGCCTCACTTTCTTGCACTGAACAACGATGTCAAATCTAATATAATGAAGCTTATCAAGAAAACTGATTAACAATCTAAGCAATCTAAGCACATGTACATGTAGAATCCAGCAACGCCTCAACTTTTGACTTTACTGGTAGCTTAAATGCACCAAAAAAAGGGAGAGAAAGAGTCATTATTATTTTGCGGTGCATTTACTGGGCTTCATTTTAGTGGGTAAATTTTTTCGGAAAGCTGAAAGGATAGAGCGCTTAGGTGAAAGGAAGGGCAACAAGGTTTTGATTTGAATTTCGGCTCAACTTTACATGGTGTTTGCGTTTTTCTGCGACCTGGGATTCCGGATTCCTTAACAAAATTTTCCAGGATTCCGGATTCCAAAAGCCAAAATTTCCCGGATTCCGTAATCCGAATTCCGAATATTGAATGGGGTTTCAATAATGTTATTTCGAAAAACGATAATTACATTATAAATACAGTGTATCCATTGTACTTTTTTCTTTTTTTTTCTTTTCTTTTTGGGTATGGAAATGCATACTCATAAAGTTGAAACAAAGGAAAAATAGAAAATTACCCTAAAAAAAAATATATAACATATTCATGGAGAACAGTGTGGAGATCATGTGTATTGATATTTGCCTAAATAGTTGAAATATCAAAAGGATGGGGAGAAAAAAGGAAGAGTAATTGTAATTATTTATTCAAGTTGATTTAAAGGGTTTTACTCACCCCTGCGCCATTAGTACTTTTCTTTGTGGTATGCCAACTCCAAAGTACACCAAGACGGGGTTGCTCAAGTAAAATTTCTGACAAATAACGCACAATAACAAACAACAATAACAAAATACAATCTAGCCCAAACTCTCTGGAGGTTTATTACAGCAAGAAACACATAATGACGATAATAATAATAATAAAAAATAATAATTCAAAGTTAATTACAATAAAAATAAAAAAAACTTTATACCTTTGAAATTTTTGACCTTTGAAATAAAATTTTATTCCTAGAACAATGCTACACCACAACAAGATAACACTTGCCATAAAATATCTTGTCATGTCAGATATTGAGGTAATGACATCAGTAGTTATGCTTCAGCAAACTTAACCGGACTTAAGGATTCCCTTTGGATTCCCTAACAAAAAGTGGATTCCCTTTATCACATATGCAGGATTCCCTGCTAAAAAGTGGATTCCTCCATACTAATTAAGTGCCCAGTAAGTGTCTATTCCTTGCCTTCCTGCTCACTACATTCGGTATAGGTTTACTAATGAGCGTCTGTCTACTACAATAGGCACAATAGACTTGCCTGGACTTGCCCGTTAAGTAACTTGAGCCCGGTTTGAACGTCTATTAAAACGAAAATAGAAATAAGAGAATCGATCACCTAGCAACGCAAAAAACGGCTTACTATATCTTATTTAACGCTAAAAAATCGAATATATATGAAAAAAAAAAAAAATCAAAAAACACACATTCACAAAGTAGAGCTGAAAACTCTTTTTTCAATTTTGTCTGACTATTACAAAACCGTTTCCACCTATCTATCTCAAGGAAACGACTAACTAATATATAGATTTAGCCAGGGCTAAAAGCGAAGCTCCCGTTAATAAATTCATAATTTAAATCAAACAATAAACTTGTAATCCACAGATCAGGGCACATTCATTTGACTTTTGAGGCAAAGGCTAAGTGATTTTAGAGAAAAATAATTTGACAGTCCAAGAGTGAAACAGCTTTTACATCGATTTATTAAATAGTCTTATTTGTACACCCAAAAGTAGCAATCATGTTCGATCACAGTAGATTAGGCCTGGAAAACAAATAGACCTACCTATTCGTGTATTGTATTTGCATTAGCTGTTGCATCATAATGTGGCATTCACCAGTCTCTCCACATTGCTCCGTTTGAGAGACTATGGATAATTGGATAACCCCGAAATATAATTTTAAGAAACACAGGCGCCACGATCGTCCTTGGTGGCAGCCAATTTACACGTTGCATTCCTGTGTCTTAAAGAGAGGCCTAAATAAAAAATGAGGCCGGATTTTTTGTGTTCGACAAGTTTAGTTTACTGGTAAATCTTGGCGACGAATTTGGTGGCGTGTAAACCATCCTTTTAAACATACTTTTTCGCATCACGTCTCAGGTAAACAGTACTATGAGGCCCTTTTTTTTATCATACAGACCTCGGACAGAATTTGTTCTTTTTGCCCTATTTAAACCTATAATTCTGCAGTTTTTCACAATTTTGTAAGAGAATTGGCACTCATTCAATATCCACGACGATCAAAGCACGAGCTTCCTTTGCACAACAAAATATAGCATTGAATTATAAAACGTTTTCATGAAGAGAATTCGGGACTTTTCAGTTAGAAAAATCTGGTCCTATGTGATATGCAGGGTAATAATTATGGGCTTTTAATGAAAACGATAAAAAAATTCCCAAACTCACTTTTCGGCCAGCCGGACGGGTCTCACTTTTGACAGGCACCAAATTTGCAGTGCGATTAATGGAGTTACCATTTACGCTTCAACATGACAGATAAATTGTTATGTTTAGGTTTTATTTCCCTTATTAAACTGTGTATGGTTTTGTTATGTGTAATCTTTAAAAGCGAGTAATATCTACGCGCGGCGTTTTGAGTATTCCTGCATGCGATGTTTATGTTCGACTGGAAACAACTGGTGCTGCGATAAAAATTGCAAGAGAGACTACTAACAATCAATAAAATAAATATAATTCGGTGAAACATGTACAGAGACAATAATTTTCATTCACGAAGAGAAGTATTGAGAGTAAAGTGTCTCTGAAAATCATTAGTCAGGTAAGCATAAGCTTATTTATGTTTTAAGCCGGCTTCCCGGTGTTGGCTCTTTTTCAAGATGAACTCGAGGCAAGAAAATCGCTCAGAGCTTTCTGTTTACAGCCAAAATCATAACCAAATAATCTTCGGAACCTTTTCTTTGAATTTGCGATCAAAAAATGTCTAAAGGCTTTTTAAACCTGATACTATTGTAAGTTAGATCATTGCTCGTGTATAAACTTAAGCCGCATAAACCATACGCTCGACTTCAGGAAACCGAAAAAAAAAAACACATCAAAGACAATAATTGCTCAGGCTTACCAGTCGAGATGCTGCTTCTGAAGGTCATCAAGTGTTCCAGAATCGCTTGAGACTTTTCAACCGTCTTACGCCTCAAGCAAGGGCAAGTGAGTAAGCTCATTTTTAAAAACGATGCCATCCGAAATCGGATTTCCAATGAGCTTCCAATGACTTTGACAAGCGGTGCATTTGTCCACAAAAAGCGCAATAAACAAACCAGCCATGAATTACAGAATAATCTTGATAGCAGTTGTATTTCATTTTGAACACCAAGTGGAAAAAGATAGTTTAAAACATCACAAGATGACACAAAACTCTGTCAGCTCCAGCTATCAGTAAGCAAGTTACCAGACGCTGCATAAATTTTCCGCATGAACTCACCTGTCAAATTTTGACCAATCAGAACATAAAAATTGGACGTAGAGCCTGAGCAACGCGTGACAGTAAGAAAAGTCAAAAGTAATTGCATTCCCTACATGTAAATGTAAAAGCCGGATGAATTTTCGCGTCCGAGGTCAGTTCGAAATCAACATTTTAAAAGTGCGGCTCATGAACACGACTTATTTCATATGCATAAAAAAAAAATTGAATTTGAGCCTGCGATAATTGAAAAGTAGCAACTTGTCAGCGGATACCCTCAAAAAAACACTCGAACTCTGTGGGTCGATATCTGAGCCCGCGATAGGGTTAGGCGCTACTGCTCCCCAGATCCCAGAAACACTATTTTGACAGCTGTCAATTAATCAAAACATGGATGTACAATATCAGGTTGCAGGCTCCCAAACTAGCTAGAAAGTGTGAGATTAAACATTGGTATGCCTGTGGTGCAGACGGACTGAAGGTCGGGTGGTCGGTGTACGGTCACGCGATTGCCGAATTTTCTAAGATGGATAGATTTTCTAAGCTATGGGGCTTCGAATTGAGCCCGTGATCAAATAAAATATCAGCGCAAAAACTTTAAACACTACGTGACCTCAATGGATAGACAAATGAGCCCGCGATACACTCAGGTGATGATGGTCAGCGTATCCTCTAGTTTGACAGCTGTCAATTAACCTTCACTAGAATGGCGAATATTCGAATTAACAGACTACGAGTGTGAGTAAGACATATCCGTTCGGCATATAGTGGAAAATGCCAGATCGTGTACATGAGCGAACCTGAGCCCACGTTATTAGTTTTCTGATAGTGGTCTGCACATGTTCCATTTTAACAGTTGTCAATTGACCTTAATTGTGCTTGCAAATATAACTTTAAACGACTGTCAGCCAACAGCCTTGCCCGGCGTAGTTTAATTTTTATGTTGAATTGGTTAGTGTGACATATTATATCAGCTTATATGTAGGGGCAAAACGACTGGTCTTTCATCTGAGCCCCCGAGATGGTCATGTGATAATTGTCAGCGGATGTCTGATTTTGACAGCTGTCAATCTAATCGTACTCATACGGATGGCTTACCTAACTACTTGCTAGTTGTGCAAGATCTATTGTGACATTTGACATCCGCTTACATGAAGAGTGTGTACGGGTGGGCGGGCGGGCGTACGCTACGTCATAACCAAATTTTCTCGGATGAATAGTTGACCAAATTTTCTTACGCATGGTGCTTTGCTGCGCGCGCTTCGCGCGCCCGAGGAGCTCCGCTATTAAAGTCTTGTAATTTTACGCACCGTTAGCCAGTTAACTATGCGAGTTCGCAAGCCCATAGTTGAATACAAATTAGTTCAGCTCAACAGGAAAAACGCCAATGAAGCATCTTGACGTATTATTGTAAAAACAATGTAAAATAACTTAACAAGGATCAATTGAAACACGCGATTAATAATTGCTAGCAATAAAATCAAACACGAGATACCGACAAAAAGAGTCAAATAGAAAGCGATTTGAAAGGAATGGAAATTAATTAATCCTCTTCTTCTTTCCCCTCGTTCTTCTCTTTCGTTTTTGTGTGTAATTGCTCCACAATTGTGACACCGAAGAAAGCCCTCTTTGGTGTAATCTCTCTCCTCGGGGATCTGCTTATCGCATATTGGACAAATCTTGTAGTAATCGTGCCAAAAGCGTTTTGGACATTCCATGATCAATGTTCCCTACACATTAGAGTTCTCACAATGTTCACAGGGACTTTTAGAGTGGAAGATGGGGAAGGTTTCAAGGCTACTACTTTCTGTTTCTTGACTGTCGTTTTCTTGACTGTTTGTGATTTACATAAATAACTTGCCAAATGTGCTTAACTCATGCTACGCGTCACTTTATGCAGACGACACTGTAATTTATTGCTATGGTACAGCCTCAAAGGATTTGAGTGATAAGTTAAATAACGATCTACTGGGTGTGGCGAAATGGCTTCATGATCACAAACTGACTTTAAATTTGGACAAAACTAAATGCATGCTTATCGGTAGTAATAGGAAACGCGAAAGCAAAGTAGATTTGACTGTTTCAATTTTAGATCATAGTATAAGTAATGTTCGCAGCTTTAAATACCTCGGTATACATATATCTTCGGATTTCACATGGACTGATCATATTGAACACCTAACTGGGAAAATCAATCAGAGGCTTGGGCTTCTCAAGCGTATAAAGCATTTATTGCCTTTCAGGGCGCGTCTACTTTTCTATAAAAGTCTTGTTATGCCCCTTTTTGAATATGCTGATCTAGTATGGGGCGATAAACATAATATTACCCTTATGTCTAGTTTGCAAGTTTTGCAAAATAAGGCCGCTAAAGTTATTTTAAATAGACCATTGTACTCATCCCCCACTGACGCATTAGCCGTTCTCAAGTGGCTGCCTCTAGAAAAAAAAGGCGATTTCAAAGAAGGTGTGTACACGTATACAAATGCATCAATGGCCTAATTAATCACAATATGGACTTGATTAGACAAGACGTACCTCATAGGCATAATACACGTGACAAAGGCAATTTTAGATTACCACGTGTCAAAAGAAATTGGGGGAAGCAAAGAACACAATATCATGCCGTTTCCGATTTTAACTCCCTCAGTCAGACGATCAAAGACTCAAGGAATGTAAATAGTTTTAAACGTAATGTTTTTTAGTTTTTAATATAGCTACTTACGTTTAATTTTAACTTATACTTATTTTTAATTTTTTATGCATTTTTTGTATCTTTTTAATCCCTTTGTAATTTTATAGCTTTTTTTGTTTTTATAATATATATCTAGTTTTGAGGTCCTTTTTGAAAACCATATCTTTTATGAAAAAGTTTCCTCAATAAAGATGATTATTATCTTTCAGTGCCGTTGTCACTCTCTTGGGTGCCTTCAGCTTCACTGCCATTCTCAGAAGCCACTTCCTCCTCCTCCTGATTTTCAATATCCGATGAACTCAGTAGCAGTTGGCAGTCTTTTATAGAATATCGTGGAGAAAAAAACAAATGAAACGAGTGGGCAAAGGATAGAAAACAATAGAAATGTGGTGGAGGTGGTGTTGGTGGAGGGGGAAAACAACAGAAATGTGGTGATGGTGGTGGTGGTGATTTTCACTATCCGAAGAACTCTCCTAATTATTACTCTCGTTCTCGGAAGTATTTTCTGCATTTCGGTAGCCTTTTTCCTTTTCTTTTAAATTGCGTAGCAACTTTTTGTTCTTGATTAAACCTTTACTGATCCCTAGCTCTCCAAGTCTTTCTAGAAACGTATCTAGCACACGAGACGTGGTAACTTCATTGTTATGAGGGAGTGACTCATACTCAACTAGCTCGGCGATGCTTGTGACGGGAATTATACGTTTACAGATAGACTTCGGGAGTTACGGATAGAGAAAGGTTTAATCAAGAACAAAAAGTTGCTAAGCGATTTAATAGAAAAGTAAAAAGGCTACCGAAATGCAGAAAATACTTCCGAGAACGAGAGTAATATCGAGGAGAGTTCATCGGACATTGAAAATTAGGAGGAGGAGGAAGTGGCTTATGAGAAAGGCAATGAAGCTGACATTTCCATTTATTTAGTTTCCCTCCACCACCGCCACCACATTTCTATTGTTTTCCTCCTCCCTCAAAACCACCGCCACCAAATTTCTATTGTTTCCCTCCACCACCTCCGCCACCACATTTCTTTTGTTTTCTATCCTTCGCCCACGCGTTTCATTTGTTTTTTTCTCCACGATATTCTATAAAAGACTGCCAACTGCCATCATTGGTTCAATTTGTAGCAATGTCTCGTGTAGTGAACAACAATCGTGGTGTTCTTCAGCTGTTAGCTGATTGCCCTGCACATCAGCGCCAGTTTCTTTTAAAGATAGCTACTCCACAACAACTACATGCACTAGTCCAAGTCTTATCGAATATACTTATGGGAAACATTTCAATCTCCGAAGAAAATAAGCGGATATTGCAGACATATAAGGATTATTTACTTGACCTGGCCAGACCAAATGTCCCTTACAAAACAAAGAAGCGAGTTCTTGTACAAGAGGGTAGTGGTTGTGTTGCAGATTAGTTGGTCCCTGTTGTTTCAAGCTTAGGATTTCTAATGCTATAAAAGAGGTGACGCATCGCACAGTTGATCATTCGAAGCTACGTCTCCCACCGGTACTCATCAAAATGAAGACACTGATAGATTTGGTTGAAGACGAGAACGAGAGTGAACACGAAGAAAGCGAAAGTTCTGGTGATGAAACCGAAGATGAAGAACCAAGAATAAAAGATGTTTTGAGTCATCCTTCCCGAGCGGTGTCGGAAAAGCGTACTTCTGATTTGCTGCATAGTATGGCCGCTTCCAAAGATATTCTTTTCTGGTCGCCACGCGGACAATTACTTCGAAATAAACGTATAATTCCCGTCACAAACATCGCCGAGCTAGTTGAGTATGTGTTACTCCCTCATAACGATGAAGTAACCAAGCCTCGTGCGCTGAATACGTTTCTAGAGGGACTTGCAGAGTTAGGGATCGATAAAGGTTTAATCAAGAACAAAAAGGTTGCTAAGCGAATTAATAGAAAAGGAAAAAGGCTACCGAAATGCAGAAAATATTTCCAAGAACAAGAGTAATAATGAGGAGAGTTCATCGGATATTGAAAATCAGGAGGAGGAGGAAGTGGCTTCTGAGAATGGCAGTGAAGCCGTAGGCACCCAAGATAGCGACAATGATACTGAAAACGACAGTCAAGAATCAGAAAGTAGTAGCCATGAAACGTCCACCATCTTTCACTCTAAAAGTCCCTGTGAACATTGTGGGAAACTCTAATGTGTACGGGACATTGATCATGGAATGTCCAAAATGCTTTTGGCACGATTACAACAAGATTTGTCCTATATGCAATCACCATATCTCCGAGGAGAGAAATTATACCACAGAGGACTTTCTTCGGTGTCACGATTGTGGAGCAATTACAAACAAAAACGCGACGACATTGGAAACCAATTTCTATTCCCCTTCTAAACAGGAGAACGAAGAAGAGGATTTATTAATTTCCATTCCTTTCAAATCGATCTGTATTTGACTCTTTTTGTCGTTGGTTTTTAATAAAGTTTTAAAACGGTATCTCGTGTCTGATTTTATAAATTATTAGTTGCGTATTTCAATTGATCCTTATTAAGTTATTATAATAATATGTCAAGATGCTCCCTTGGCGTTTTTCCTGTTGAGCTGAACTAATTTGTATTCAACTTTGGGCTTGCGAGCTTGCATGATTAACTGACTAACAGTGCGTGAAATTACAAGACTTTATTAGTTAGTCGTTTCCGTGATATAGATAGGAGGAAACGGTTTTGTAATAGTCAGACAAAATTGAAAAAAAAAAAAGAGTTTTCAGCTCTACTTTGTGAATGTGTGTATGGTTTTGTTATATATCCGATTTTTTTAGCGCTAAATAAGATATAGTAAGCCGTTTCTCGCGTTGCTAGGTGATCGCTTCTCTTATTCCTATTTTCCTGTTAATAGACCTTCAAACCGGGCTCAAGTTACTTAATGGGCAAGTCTAGGCAAGCCTGTTGTGCCTGTTGTAGTAGAGAGACACTTATTAGTAAACTTATACCGAATTAGTATGCAGGAGGGCAGTGACTAGACATTTCCTAGGCACTTAATTAGTATCGAGCAATCCACCTTTTACTAGGGAATCCTGCATATGTTATGAAGGGAATCCACTTTATGCTAGGGAATCCAAAGTTTGCTGAAGCATAACTACTGACATCATCAGTCGCGTGACTATTTCCCAATTAGCTTTTTGTTGCTGTGATTAAGAGACTTCGTTACCAAGGTTAAAAATATATAGCATATATCAGGTTTTGTTTCTGTGGCGCATTTAAAAATAACCAAACAACTGAGGATCGAAAGGTAGACTTACGGAAGCAGTCTACTGAAATCTGTGCGTGTAAAGAAACCAAAAACGTTCACCCCAAACATAGACAGCAGCATTTCCATCTTTTTTCTTTCTTTCTTTTTTTATTTCCAGTAGTTCACTTATTTTTGGTCTCGTAAACTCACAGTCTACGAGGAACACGAATTGACCCTCCGATACATTTGAACGGTTTGACCTGTATATAGTAACACCCGATCCTTGTTTGCTCGGTAAACATGCTATGGCGGATCCAATTCGATAGAATCAGGTTATTCCCAACAATTTATAATAATACGATTTAAATACTCCATTCGAAGCAAAATTCTACTAAAATCGCCGTCGTGGCAGGGATCTAAACGCCCCAAAGTTTCTTGTACAAAAGCATGTGCAAACTCTGCCGAAATGTCTGCCGCAAAGCATGATGGACGAAAGAGACGAAACAGCGCGGGTGTGAAGGTCCATCATTCCCTCCCCCACAAAGTCTTCTCTTGTCTCCACCAATGATCACTAAATCGTGGACGTGTAGTGGTACTTATCTTGAAGTGTTATTATATTACTCTCAAGGTTATGCGAAGCATTATGGGATAATTATTCATACTTCCTAAGTATATTCCCCCATTCGGAAATGAGAACTGATGCCATGGTGGCAAATAATTTTCTCACTTAGAGAATTCAAGGACTGCAAAGTGTGGTCAATATGAGGTCGTCGATGTCGAGATGGCCGTCTTTTCCATGGGGACTTTCGTCCAAAAAAATTAGTTACTTCCTTGTGATCAGGAAACGTTGGTTCAACCGCTATGGAGTCACCGTTTCGGTTCGCCGTTTCTTTAGGAGACATGGTTTGAGCTTGGCCACGTGTAGGTTGTTATCACTACACGACAGAAAAACACCCGACGCTCAAATAGGCTGAGAACAGCTACCCAAGATTAACAAAGTGAAAACGAGAACGGGAAAAGGATAAAACCAAAAAATGAACAAGAATGAAGTAAAATCATTGGGTAGTAATGACGTTTCTATTGTTTACACCCGCAAATAAGAGATGGTTAGGATAAAAAAAACAAACAAACAAACAAACCAAAACAAAAAAACAAAAAAAACAAGGAAAATCCCCGAGGGGACTTCTTACGTTGATTTTGTGGCACTTATTGTACAGTGATACTTCGATACTCTCTTGAGTTACGTATTATCAGTGACATTCGATTCTGTGGAGCAGCTGTTTTGAATGTTATGGACCAAAAGACACTCGTTATAAGCGCGGATGATTTTATAGCGTGGGAGTAACTGTGAATGTATATAAAAACTTGGAGAGTTTTCCAAACATTAGTCTCTCATTCACAAACCTATGATTGGAAACAATTTGTCAGACACTTGTTCTCTCTCGTTGAGGGAATAAGACTTAATCCACATCAAGCAAGATGGGTAATTTAACGGCTAGCTTATCACTAGCATAACGATGGACGACTACAGAAATTTGCCGACAGTTAAATTCTGTGCCTGACGAATTCCCTGATCACAAATGGCCTACGTCCTTCTATAAAGTTTTTTTTTCTTTTTTTTTAAGCAAAAAACATTGTCCTAGTGACTAGAATACGCGAGCGTGAATCGATCAAACCTTTGAATTTCTAAGGCTCAGTTCCCGACTAATAAAATGAATTGTATGTAAAAAGTGAAAGAGAAATAAAGGGCAGCTGTAGTGCCAACCATTATTATAGTTATTCCATTAGGTGGGACATATCGAAAGATAATTTAAAAATTGAGTTGAAAAGTTTAGAATATGAGACGCGGCGAGTGGGAAAATGCGCCGAGTGAGTAACGAATGCAAAGTTCGTACAGTATCTTAGTCAAATGCCTGTTCAAGCATCAAAGCTAATAAAAAGGAGCAGCGTATATTAAAAAAAAAGTTCGGTGTTTAGTTTAATTCACTACATCGAGTTGGAAATTGCATGGTTCAATCTGACGAAGCAGGTTAAAAATGGGGCAGTGTAATACGCAGACTGGCATGAAGTGGGGACTATTACGTACCCGTACGAAAAGTGCATCGCTCGTCTAGCCCTGCATTAGCGACTCACCAGGGCTGCAAAAATGGCTGCAGGAAGGCTGCATGTAACCTCCCACGCACGCGTTTTTAAGAGAGCTGGTATTTCGTCCCTCCACACAAACGTCTGCTCAACCGAGAACAACATTCCTTTCCAAAGCTTAGCCAATCACATTGTACTTTCCAAATTACGGAAAGTTGACCTTGCATTGACCGCAGGGTACAAACACTAGGAAAGCTTTATGACCTCTAATAACTGCTACACTCAGTGCGGTAAAAGCAAGATTTAGTGAGATTTTAGAATACTCCGTGCGCTGCATAACCTTGGGGGGGGGGGGGGGGGGTAGACGCAATAAAACAACACAATAACTAAGGCACCGTAGTTGTAAGATATCTAGCGATACAGTGGAAGAGAAAATAAGTAAAACGGTAACTCTAGGGTCACGTTTTTACAATATATAGTGCTTATGAGTCGTGTTTAGCCTGTCAACACTTTATTTCAAAACTGTTGATTGTTCACCTACCACGCAAATAAAACAAGAGGAAAAATGTTGTTCTGGGTTGAGCAGGCGTTTGTGGGGAGGAACGAAATACGAACTCCCCTCAGAGATTTGACCTTTATCAGAATTGTCTATTATAATTTCTCGAAGGCTGGGTAGTTTTCCTCGCTGTTTTAGAATACTCAATGAGTACCTAACTATTGAGGTGCTCTCTTCCTGCCTTAACATAAAATCTTACTAAATGATTTAAAATAATCAAGCTTAATTCGTCGTGACAATATCTTCATATTCCAATCTTTAGCTTAACTTACTTGTTTATAATTTCGTAGTAAAGGAAGGCAATACTGCCACAGAAGCGCTTTCCTCGCCTCCCTCCGCTTCATGTTTGCCAAGCACACGCACCCAACCCGATGTCTAAGCACCAAAAGTAGCTACATTGAAATGCCATTCCCGAGCCAAAATTATCTCCAATATAGGTAACTTATACATCAAAAGAAAGGAAATTTCCCGTAGTTTTCAATTCCGGCGGTGCATTTATAATACAGACATGCGCAAATGAGATTTTGCAATAGATCCCGCACGTCGTCGTTTGACGAGCCAAAATGCTCTCTAAAATGAGTCGAACACCTAAAATATAAGCTGAAAAACCCGAACGAAAAAAATGTTTAAATTCATTTAAAGTATGTTTGGCCTTAAGCTAAGACATTGAATTTTTAAATTCCGGAAGTGTATTTGGGATTTCTTTAATAGCGTGAGAGTAAAACTGAAAAAGGTTCCAAAATTACGGTCCATTCGAGTCAGCCATACTTTGGAGCGTGGTCGTGAAATTCAATATAAGAGTATTTGTCCGGCAGACTTTGATATGTGCTTGTTCTTTAAAAACGTTTTCACTTTCATCAAACAGGGGAACCCAAAGACGGTTTCCCCCTAAAAGCATTGAAAACATATTTTGGGCAATCCAGAGTACTTTTAGTTCTCTAGAAATGCATTCTAAGAGGCGCTACAAAATTGTATCTGTTCGGTCGTCCTAGGACGGTCTCAATGGGGTGGTGGTTTTTACGGTTATCGGCTAAAATTTTGGCTCTTTTACGGCTATCGGTTAATTTTTTTCAGTTACGGTTAAGAAAAAAGTAAAAAATTAATTTCTTTTGTTTCAAATAGTTAAATATTACTTATCCTGTATTTTTGGTATCTTTAAAGCAAAATAAAGGTCTTCGGATCATCTCGGGATGAAATAAGCAATTCTTCTGAAAAATTTTAACATTTGATAGATCATACTTTTTATAAAGTATTTCATTTCTAATATTATTTTACACATAGAAATGTCAATAGTGAATTTAAAAATAATCAAATAATCTTTGTGAAAAAGCAAATTAAAGCAGACACGCGAGTGCCCAACTCAAGGCCGAGGCGCGACATTCATTTGTAACAGAAATGGTCATTTTCACACTAGACACGGATTATTCGGGTGTGACGGGTTATCCGTTTGATGATTCGCGTCAGATAGGTAATAAGTCTTAATTTGAAAATGGAATAGTTTTAATTTT
This sequence comes from Porites evermanni, assembly GCA_942486025.1. Classification (NCBI taxonomy): domain Eukaryota; kingdom Metazoa; phylum Cnidaria; class Anthozoa; order Scleractinia; family Poritidae; genus Porites; species Porites evermanni. The sequence goes on along the minus strand of CALNXI010000929.1, from coordinate 100,987 downwards.
GAATGAACAATCCGCCTGACTTTATCCATCAATTTTGACGGACAATTTGAAGATGGATTATCCATTTCAGAGAGCCTGTGTACAGCAGCCCCCTCCCATCAGAAAAAAATCGGAGAAGGGGTGTCTGTGGGGGAGGGGGCGACTGTACACAGGCTAGTCTCAGACGAATAATCCATTTCTAGCTCTAGTGTGAAAACAGGCAACGAAAAAAGTTCCCATGTCCAGTGTTTTTAATGATAGCGAAGGACTGTACAGAACGACTGTCTGCCGTTGACTTGTCCGTAGGCCTCATTATTCCGCGCGACTAATGCGTTTCGGGTCACGTGGTCCGAGGGAGTTCGCCGCCGAAATGCCCTGACTGAGATTGCGTGGGATAAAAGTTGTACAGGGACTAGGCATGGCAATGTCTACCGTAGCGTCGGAGAAAAACAGGAAATTGTTGTTTATCAGCAACGTGTTTTACAAACGGTGATATCTCTGCGTGTTGTTTCACTAGTGTTTTCAAATAATAATCCCCAGTAAGAAGCCACACTTTCGCTATGGAACAAATTACATGTAGTTCCCCGAGAGAGCGGCGGAAATGGAGACTAGGTCTAGGTCACAACTTACAGGCGCTTGGCGTAACGTGCGTACGGAGTCACAGTACCCGGGAAATAAAAAACGCATTCCTTAAGTGAGTGTAGCACCTTCCTTAAAATTAACAAATCTAGGGAAAAAATTCCTTTACGGTTAACTCTTGTTTACCGTATTTACGGCTAACGGTTAAAAATTGTCAATTTTTACGGCTATCGACTAAATTTTCGGCCGTTTTACGCCTATCGGTTAACCCCATTAAAACCCTCTCCTAGGGGACCCTGAGTCTTTTCGAAATTGCAAGGGCTTCAATATTGTTTTGCTGAAAAATTGTAGATGCAATTTAACGTATTACGAAGGGGAGAATTATTTTCTGATTCCTATTTCCATCACATTTTTGAATCCGAGTATTTTGGGTTTCCTTTTTTTAACGAAAAATAGACTAACCTGGGGTGTACAATGTGAAAACGTACATTTCAGAAAATCTTAGCGAATTTATTAGATTAGTTTCGAAAATTGCACAATCCATGAATGGAACGGTCATCTAGACATAGCCGTCCCCAAGCAATAGAAAATTCTAGAGAATATTTGCTTCTTTGAACAGATATTTTACAGAAAACAGTCGTTGGATACCCCTGATCAAAGGCCGGCAACGGCCGATATCAGCGGGGTGTCTGTAATACGCGGACCGGATACCTGCATGCTCGTGATGAGCATGCGGTATATTTTCGGCGATGGCTGAAATGACGCATATAAGTTTGGCAATGATGTAATTTTCCTCGAATGGAGGCCCTTAATTTTCGTGTTATTATGCACGACATGCAGGAACTTTAGAAAGGAAATATCCCCAAGTAGAATGAGAAAAAAATATAGCAAGGAAATCCTATTTTGTGGTGTTTTAGAAATCTTTCACATAACTCCAACTCGAGCCACTATAGTGCAGAAGCCCAATTAAATATGTAAAATACGCGGGGTGTTTTCCCATGGGTAACTTTTCCTTTATTTGCAGCAGGCACGAATAGAACCATCAAATAAAAGACGAATTGTATGACAAAAAGCATTTTATTTTTCAGCGTTTTCGCTGACAAATACTATCAACTGAAAAAAAATGAACAAAAAGAAATTGGCAGTTCAACATCACGCATGTTTAGTCCTCGTCGCTTCTGTCGCTGTCGAATTTAACTAGGGTGAGTTCTAGTTTACTCATCATTTTCACAGCCTTGCCGCACGTCTCCATGTGCGCCATGTGGGCCTCCTGCGATGTCCGCTGTCGCTACCTGGAGCACTTTTTCTTAGCTTTGTCCTGGGTTTGCTCAGGCGGTGCGGGGATATCAGCATTGGTATCGGTGCCTGAACTACACGTATCTTCGTTTAGACATGCTGCCTGGCTAAATTTCGCGGGTTTTCGCTCTTTCGGTGACTTCTTTGCGTATCGCATCCTGTTATCCACAATAGTCTGTGACATCGTCGTCTGGCTTGTACTTGTCGTGGCAGTCAGCTAGCTGTTTAGTTTTTTGGAGGTTTTGGGAAACAATTCGTTTAATCCTTTTTATCGATGATTCTCTTAGGGTAGAACAATAGTATGCCCTGACGCTTTCGTTGTGCGTAGTAAAATTTCCAACCGGTCAGTGTTTGATGATGTGTGATGACCGATATTGATGTATATGGAAACTGAGCTGAGCTGTATGTCTCTGTAACAAGTAATTTGCAGATAAAGCAAAATAGAAATCTTTCCAAAAACTGAATTTTTTTCGATCCTTCAGTCTTAAAAATAATGTCTACCTATAATGTGAGTTTTGAAAAAAATGTCGGCATCTTAAAGCGTTTGCAAAAAAGGAGGTACATTTTCCATCTACCTTTTGAAGCTCCGAAAAGGTTTTATTCTAACTTCTTCTACGATCTTTGACTCGCTGGAAAAAAAAAAAAAAAAATCACTCTGCACTGCCCCATAAATGCCGCGAGGCCGCACAGCGATTGCCAGACAAAGAAACCAAAAGGCTTACCCGTGCGTCGAAAAGATCAGTTACGTATTTTGTAGATCCTTTTACTATTGTGACTCATCAGCATATGGTGATGGAGTTTCGTGAAAGATCTCTTTTAAGGCGTTGCGTTTCGAATTCTCAGAATATTGTTGCAGTTACAGGAAATCCACGGTTAAATAGATTCACTTTGTTTTATGTTTTTAATTGACAGATTTTCGCAGCTGTTAAGATGTGAAGTCGTGTTGCACTTTATAAATACTTGAGATATCAAGTATCCACTGTCACGTAATTTTTACGTGCGTGCGTCCAGTAAAATTTGCGTTCGCAAATAAAATAAAGGCAATGTATGAAAGGCCACACGTACAATTAAGTAAGCGTAAAAGTAGAAACTCGCTCAATTTGACGTTTAGTCTCAACACTTTATATCCTACCTCTATTTTATTTACGTGATTAAAATTTACGTGCGTTAACGTGCGGAGCCAAAAACGCGTCAGTGGAAATCCACCGTAACGTTACTCATGTATCACGGATGAGTTTATACGGGTAGCTTTGAATTTGACTATCCGCGCATTCTATTAGCAGCACTTCATGTCCATAGAATAGAAATCCCATATCGAGCTTTTTCGGGAGCGGGTTGATCCAAGAATTCTATCGCTTGAAAGTGTTGATTATTTTGGAACAACTGATCTCTTCAGTGGTCGAAAAAAAAAAGAATAATAATAATAAAAGAATAATCTTCATGAGCAAAACTTCAAGGTTTACTGGAAAATCAGGATCGAGGAATCAGGGATCGAGGATCGGTTAAAAAGAACTTGAAAATAAAATAAATAAATAAATCGTGGATCAGTGGTGATGTGGGCCGCAGACTGTAGATACATTTCACAGAACATAACCCCGTTCGCTGTACTGAACACTAAATTCAAGTAAACTAATTAATCCGAGTCTGTCTGAGTCAGTGATTGTTTTCACGGGAAAGTGAAATTTTCCTGGAAAATGAAACCCTTCATCCCAGAGATACTGTAATAAAAGAAGTTTAATTGCACATTTGCTTTCAGTACTCCTTATTTTTCTTGTAATTGTTGCATGCATCGTTCAATTTTTTGTTTGAAAATCCCTGAAAGAGTAAACCTCAATGGAGCAATATCAGTATGTAGAAGGTTTTCCAAGGTTTCACACCGGTTTGAGGCTAAGATGTGGGGCCTGTCTCTCCTTGCAATTTTTACTTTTTGAGTATTTACATTATGACATACAACACTCGTTTTGTATTCCAAACGAAAAAGTAGTATAACAGCACGGGCGCCTTTGACAACAAAACTCATCTCCGAGCAACCGACACTCAACGCAACTAAGAGCGTTCTTGTTCGATATCTGGCAATGATCTAATTTCTCTGGAATCAAGGGCCTTGAATTTTCGTGTATTTATACACGGGTACGCACTAAATCAATTCAGAAGCAAATAAAAAATATCGACGTCGATAAAGTAGGAAGTAAAAAACCATTAGCAAGTAAATCAAGTTGCTTGTAGAATTAATCGCCACCTCATTTCTCGATCTAATCTCCAAGCAGGCGAGACCTTTATGCCACTGTAAGCGTGTTCTTGTTGTTGTTTTTTTTTTCGTCCGTCGCAATTTTTTTACTATGCGTAATTTCCAATCCGCATCCGCTATCCGCAAGTATCCGGTCCTGATTTTACAGACACCCCTTACCAGAGTGATAAGCAAAGGATTGAGGTGAATGAGGTCGCCCCATCAAAATGCGAAACCTGTTAACGAGCAAGTTTTTCCTTTAGTTTTATCATTATCGTCACATCGTTTCAAAATTCAGTTCATTCCATTTCTTCGAGCGGGTAAACGAAACCGTATATATACATCTGTTGCTTAACAATTCCTTGTATTTATCGCTGTACCTCATTTCATGCATGGCTGCAGGGAACGAAGAGTAAACAGTTTATTCTTGTACATGGTATAATATTAATCACACGCTGTTACAAATCTTTCTCTGTATCATGCAATGTTCTCTCTATCCGGTTTCTTTACCTGCGTAAAAGTCTATCTTTTTCAAACATCAGACTAGAAATAATCACGCGAAAAACTATTTTCTAAGAGTAAGTTCTCGCTTTCATAACAGTTTGCTTTTCTCATTATTTCTTTTTGATTTTATAACTTGCACATATTATTATAGCACCTGAGCTATATTGTAGGCAATCTGCAACTTTTCTGCACGGCTTCCGCAGTACAGAATACATCAATAGTTTCACGATATTGGGTGAAAACAAGAGTAAAGCGGCAGGGTTTAAGAAGCGACGTTTAGCGCTGCTTTAACACTGTTTAAGAATATTTGAAACCTGTAACCATTTTGCAGCGCATAATTTTTGGCTTCCGATGATCGATGGATCCATGAACGCTGCAGCGAGCAAAGTTGAGTTCAATAGCTAAATGACGAGTATAAGAACGTTTTCCAACGACGTGAATTCTAAAAGCAGATTTTTAGAATTTTGAATTCAGCTGTAAAATTCAATTGTTGAAGATGAAGGTTTAAGCGCGGGCCATATGCTGTGTTTCTTTTGCCCTGCTTGCTTGAAAACAGAGGGAATTATAAAGTTTTAGTTTTAAACAGTGGTCAAGAGTGTCAAACGCCGTAGACAAGTCTGAATTTTCTTACCAGTTTCGCCTGCTGCTTGATACATGGCCGTACAAGTTAAACACAAGATAAAGGTCCACATGTTACCGTCCAAATCTTCTCAACCTCGTCTGCACATAACCGGAAACTGGATCGGGTTGAAAACTCCCCGTGATGTGAATAATTATGCAGATCGAGGAGAATGTTGTAACAGCCTCCGAGATCGACATTATTCTTCACATCATACAAAAATTAAATTTATTATTGTCATTGTCAATATTATTATTATTTTACAATTCATTGAAAATATTTCTAAGTTCCTGACAAGCTTATTACCTCCAAGTTGACTCTTTCCTCCAAAACTTTAGCCTCTTTGTTTATACGGTTTTAGGATATAGACAGATCTAGATGTTTTTTTTTTTTTTTTTTTTTTNACAAAACAATTTTTCAAAGTCATTTCGAATTCGCATATTTCTCTTTCTTTCCTGCTCATTTGGAATTAGCACAATAAATACGCTCATAAGCGCCCGTAGTTCCCTCGAAAACCATACCCGATTCCAGACTAAAATTGGCAAAGTGTATACCCGTTTTCAGACCAAAACGGCGCACAAACCCTACCCAATGGGGCGGCAAATAAGCTTATATAAGGGAGTAACCCCCCTCCCCCCCCCCTCCCGGGCCATCAATCAACCTCGTTTTTTATCGAATCGTTGGGTCTAAACGTTATGACCCAAGTCAAATTTAGAAGGATTTGCATGGAGTCATCACAGCATAACTGGGCTAATATCTCAGAGACAATTTGCCCCACAATGCTAGTTTTTGACAATAAGGCCTCTTGGATGTTTTCCGGCTTTCAGAATATCCTGACGAATCCCATAATTTCACAAATTTAATTTTTATGACGTCATCACTTTAGTACTCTATTAAGAAGATCTCGCAACTGGTGAGGTAACGAAAATGTCGAATCTTTTGAACATAACTAATAATATAAAAAGAATGTTCACAATGGGATTTTGAGGTGATTTGTTACTGTGCACTACGTGTACACCATTCGTCCCATTAGTATTACTGCGCTATCATTGATTTTCATGCTTTCCTTACGAAAGAGGGGGAAGGAATTGACGATGGCAAGTAAGAGTATAATGTAAAGGGAAAAAAAAAATAAAAATAAAAAGCAGACCACTATGACTTTCTTGTAACAGTCGCTATATTTTAGCTCCAAGTCATACATGCATGCACACAAATATTGATGTGGACGGTAGTTTACGAAAACGTAAGATCCCTAGGTCAAATATTGTGACAGGTCTATGCAAAGTAAAAATATATAGCATTACAGTGTTAATACTACGCACAAAAAGAGGGAATTTCCTACGTTTATATTTAGATTTACAAATTTCTCTCCCATGGAGATACATGTACAGCTCCGACATTACATTTTTATTCCTAACAATAGGTTTTCTAAAAACGATTTTTCCCGCTAAAATTCAGCTTCTTGTCAAACTAGATGATGATCGTGATAGCAAGGATAAGTAACAGCAAACCGCCACCTGCTGCGCTGGTAACCACAGTCTTTGTCTTTGATGACGAACCTCCATCGGTAGGAACATCAGCTTAACAGTTTGATGAAAAAGAAAAAAAAAAAAGAAAAAGAAAAAGAAAAAGAAAACAGAATCACATAAATAAGCCTTGCTCACAAACACGATAGTATCCCATGAGACGTTAATTCTCAAGCGACACCGGAAATGGAAAATGGTGGCCAGCTAAAAGGGCGTACATCAACCAGAAGGATAAGAGATCTGAAGTAGGTTTTAAAAAATTCAATCCTGACACAAGGTATCTCAGCATAAAAAAAAAAAAAAAATCATTCATTCGAGATGTTTTAAAGCCACTAAATTAACTCAGCTCACCTCTGGAAATCATTCGATCTCCTTTCTCTCTTTGTTTCTTTACTATTTGGAAAATTCTTACCAATTTCTTCAGTTGGAATACGATCACTAACTGACGGACTGAAAAACCTTTTAATTACCTTCTATAGGAGGTCCGCCTTTTGGCGATTGTACGTCTAGGAAAGAAAACAACATACATTTATACATGCATGTCATCAATATTACCATACAACAGTGAATTTAGAATCACGTTTACGGCAAACGGCAAACTGCAAGTGACAAGTGACCAAGTTTCCCCGTTACTTTTCGATAAATGTTCATTCTAAGGCCCGGTTCAAACGTCGAATTTCACATGTGCCGAACTTAACGCGAGAGTTAAATGCATGTGAAGTGCGACGTTTGAATCAATTAAATTCGACTGTTTAAATTAAATGCAACGTTTGCCGTATCTGCGACTGAAACAGTCGAAGATTCGACTAAGGTTCGACTTTTGATTTAAACGTCGCATTTCACAAGTGCCGAACTTAATGAATGAATTTTAGTTAATTATTATTATATTACTGGGAATATTGACAGCGAAGAGAGTTAAATTCGACAGAGTTCAGTGAGTTAAATTCGACTTTTGAATCAAATGCCGTATTTAACTTTTTTAGTCGACTAAAATAGCAATTAAATTCGGCACATGTGAAATTCGACGTTTGAACTGGGCCTTAATTCTCAAGCGACACCGGAAATGGAAAATGCTGGCCAGCTAAAAGGGCGTACATCAACCAGAAGGATAAGAGATCTGAAGTAGGTTACAATTCAATTCTGACACAAGGTATCTCAGCATAAAAAAAAAAAAAAAAAAAAAAAAAAAAA